>JANHFJ010004614.1:73574-86074 GCA_032468195.1 Cerberus rynchops | reverse complement strand
GAGGTCCCAGAGAAGAGACAAAGAAAGGTACACACAGATCACATATATACAACATGTTTGGAAGTGAACATCTTTCATGAATTCTAAATATAGTATCATAAATGAATGCTGCCTCCTTTTTCAGTGTTGATCATTTCCCCTCATACCCACGTACAAACAGGGAGTGTAGTAGGCTAAAAATACCCTGTAAATCTGTGGCAAATATGCCCAGCATTGGGAACTGTGTAAAATGTATACAAAAATGTATAATGTATACAATCACATTTCTTTATGAAGAATTGACCATATGCGTGAAAGCAGTTGGAAAGCAAGCAAGATGTGTCACATAAAATTATGGAAGCACAATCACAAGTTTGGTCGCTTGATAGCAAACAGGTAACATCTATGCACAAACAGAAAGCCCAAGAGCTTAAAAAGAGCCGTGTGTATTAATCCAGCAAGATAGTCCAGACAAAATATACCAGCTCAATTTTTATTGTAAGATTATATGAACAGAATTTTGCAAGACTGAAAGTACTTCTCCCTTCCTTTCTTTTTACTCTCCAGAAATCCCTTCTAAAACTTTTCCCATACCCTTCCTCCTTCTGTGGGCTGAAATATTTTCACATCAGTTGTCCGGTTTGGGGCTCTCTCTCCCAAAACCATTCCCACAGACCACAAAATTAGATCAAAGGCCCATGGCTTCCAGCATTCTTTGCATCTAGAGGCTTCTTGTATGGTTCAACTCTAAAGCAGGAAGGAATCCCAAAACACCTTCCTGTTTCCCAACAAATTAATAGAATATGTGAATAGCTGAGGTAATATATAGCAATCAAACCTAGTAGCCATTTCATGATCTCTGAGACCATATCACAGATGACTAAGAGAAATCACTGGTAAAAAATGCTAGACAAGAACTTGTCTTCCTTATATAAGACATACAAGAATAAGGAACTTCTAATTCTATCAAAAAAGAACTAAGTCAGGTGCTACCTTATAACTGAATAATGTAATGCTGATAATTCATCCCCAGCCCTGTACATCCCTTGTGCTATATGTTAACTAGGAAGACATCGGCACTATCATTGATTTTCAGTAAAAATATAATCAAAAATATAAATGAAAATAGGATAGCTGAAGGGATTCACAAGTTTGTGTCTTTTATATTTCTTGAATATTATCAACATAGTAATCTTTGGTTTGATTACTATAAAGAAAAAAAAACATGTTATCTTGGAGGAATAATTTGCCCAGTCTTCATCATCAGCAGAGGGATTTATCCAGATGATCATCTAATAATGTAAGAAACAAATGTAGTGGTCTAGGTTTCTGATGAATTAGAAGGAGCTCAGGTAACTTTGAAGCACATCATTTCTTCAGTCAGGGCAGCTTTGGGTCATAAAATTACACTAACCCAGGCCAAAGCCTATCATGCAAACATAAAGCATATGCTAATTTCTCTTATGGCTAGCAGGAATAATAGGTTTTTACAATTATGCAATTTCCATGAAAGGGAGGTTGAGTAGATTTAGTATATAATGCCAAGCATTCTCAATTATAAGATGCATTTTGACACCCTGTTTTTGTAAGGCAAGTCTAAAATAAGGCAAAACTGTGAATGATGCTCTGAGAAGATCTCCGTATGGGTCTTGCCATCTCAAATTCCTACAGAACTTCCCAATGGCTCTTGGTGAGGAAAATAATAGAGCGACAATGGACCATCAAAGACAGACTTTTTAAAGCTGGGTCTCAAGGATCTTTGCCAAGTCCATCTACCATCCAGCCAAGTTGACTTGTATATACAATTTGCCTGTCAGTCCTCTTCAGTCCTGTTCTCCGTCAGCTGGAGGATAATGATGCAAACCCTTTGAATCTTGCCCCAAAGACTGACTCAATAGGTTATATCTAGATTTCTCATAAGCCCTGCCAGCTCAAAGACAAAGACAATCAAACAGTGGGAGGGGGGTTTGCTGCATGACTCGGCAGTGTGTGTGTGTGTGTGTGTGTGTGTGTGTGTGTGTGTGTGTGCAGGTCTAGGTGTGTTCCGGTCTTTTCCCGTGTAAGATTGAGAGTATCTTTGCGACGTTTCGGCGAGGTCCCACTCGCCATCCTCAGGCTGGTGCCTTTTGTTTCGTGTCAGTGCAAGCAGTGTGTGATCGGAGCTGCCGTCTCTCTATAAATACTGGTAGGAGGGCGTGGTGTGCTGGGCTGGTTGGCTGTGCTGCTGCCTCTTGATTGGTTGATGGAATTGGTGTTTGTATAATGTGCTGTGTGATGGCCTTGTGAATTTTGTTGTGGAGATATCCTGGATCTTGTGCTGTAATCTCCTGGGTCGTTTGTTTTGTAGTGATATTTTTTCCATTAGCCTCCTGTGTTTTAACAGCTTGGATAAGGGGTTGTGTGATGGCCTTGCGAGTTCTTTTGTTGTGGTGTCTTGGGTTCTTTGATGTAATCTCCTGGGTCGTTTGTGTTTTGATCTCTTTTCCATTAGCCTCCTGTGTTGTAAAGGCTTGGGTAATGGGACCTTGTGAGTTTTACCACACAACCCATTATGATAAGCTAATCATACCTATGAACTGCTATCATTGATTGTGGTTTACACAGAAGACCCTAAAAACCAAGGATTTACCAAGGGTGGGGAGGTAAGGGCAGACTGCACCAGATGAAAGCAATAAGGGGTGAATTGTCTGGTGTTTGGGGGATAACGAGGATGTTGCTATCTGGAGTATATGATCAGTGGATTGGCTATTGGTGGCATGGCATTGCACCATAGTGAAGGTTTTTTTCTGAAAATGATATGCTCCGGATGTTAAATACGCTAGATATACCACTGGTAGAAACATAGATAGCAATTTAGGATGATATGCCTCCTGAAGTGATATATCTTCTCCATACAGAGGTATTAATCTTTGACCGGAAGTGCGAAAGAAACTGAGGAGCGTGTTTTAGTCACAGATTCCAAAAGGATTTTTGGTACAAGATCATTGTTCAATGTTGCCTCTAACCTTCCTATAGAATTCTCCTGAAGACATTATTTTTTTTATCTAAAATAATCTTGCTTGGGGAGATCCAAAATTCTATTTTAGCTGACAAAGAATAACTACCCTTCTTTTTCTTTTAAACATTTGTGTTTGGGGGGGGAAATGTATCACTTGTTACCTGAATTTATAGTTTGAATAAAGCATAAAGACAATTCCATCTTTCAGATTTTACATTTCAGTTCCAATATATTAGGATAGAGAATTGGGAGCTTTTCACTGTTGGCTTCTTCTTCAGGCAATGCAGAGCAGAAATCTGATAGTTAAAGTACTATGCAGACCGATGAAAAAGAATTTAAGACGGGGAAGAAAAGATCACCACACTGATGAAAACAACAACAGTACTTCTACAGATCTTTTTATCTGTCTAATTCAGCTGCCACACAAATCTTACAACCTTGTTTAAGCTGATAGCAAAACTGAGCTATGGAATCTAAAAAATGTCTAAAAATTATCATTTGGTAGAGGCATCAGCATAAATCTTGTATTGGAAGCAAGTCCCGTCTTGGCAGGCTTCTCAAGAGAACAGAAAGAAGGCAAAGGGTGAAAAGCCCAAGGGGGATTGTGACACTGGTGAAGGCAGCATTAGAAATTACATTTATTAAGAAAAACGTTGCTTAGAGTAGTGCCTCATTTGCTGCAAACACAAGGCAAGCAGAGAACCAATCTTTTCATCCCGTTTTCAAGGACACGGAAGCAATCCTCCCACTTGCACTTAGTAAACTAATTCCTAGTAGCTGTAAACATAGTTCTACTGTGCAATCTAATAGTGTAAACCTCTTCCAATAGATAGTATTCTGTTTAATCCAAACAGTGGAATTGTTCTTTTTTTATATGTATAAAACGAGATAGTCTTCAGCCTATGACCATTAATTCTGTGAATATTCAGAGCTACAAAGCTGAACAAATGGTGGTTATGACTGTGAAGTCCAGTTCTGGCCAGCCCAACACCCACACAGTCACATTATCACAATTTGGGCTCTTGGCAACAGGATTTATGATTGATTGCAATGGCCTACAATCACATGGCTGCCATTTGCAAATTTGGCTGCCAGCTTCCTCAGAAAGTCAGTGGGGAAACCAGCAGGGAAGATTGCAAATTGCTGGGATCCGTCTCCTACCTATGCACCTCCCTCAGCTCTCTGCACTTGTAAAACTTACAGACTCTTCCTGACTGTGTTGCAACCGGGCACAGCTTCTCCGACCCATGCTGCGCTCTTGTCCATCCTTCTTTGACCCTTGCCATGCTTCTCGTGTATCTCCTCACACCCTTACACATCTTCCTGAACCCTCACCAAACCTTCACTGTGCCTCACTTGATCACACACACACACAAACACACACACACACTCCCCCATGCACAAACTCTCCTCAACTGTGTTACATCCCTGTGCAATTTCTCTGATCTGTACTGCACTCTTGGTCATCTTTCACTGACCCTTGCCATGCCTCTCATTTACCTCCTCATACCCTCATGCACCTTCCCCAACCCTCACCATGCCTCTCTAGAACTCCCCTGCACCCTGTCACTCTCTCCCCCACTTGGCAGCAGCCACTTTCTGCCTGACAATCTGAGAAGTACAACAGACTTTGGCTGTGAGAAGCTAGCAAGAAGTTGCTTTACCTAATGATCATGAGATTTGGTTAACTATGGCAACTGAGACTACAGGGATTACCATCGCTAAGCAATGGTCACACTATGACTGCATCATTTAGCTATGGGATTCTAATCTCAATCACTATCATAAGTCAAGGACCACCTGTATGTTCTGAAAAATTATGAAAGGATGATGATCTATGCATACAAAGAAAACATTCAACATTTCTTAAATTACAGAAATTAGACATTAGGTGTGAACAACAGAATGTTAATGTTACTTCTAAGAAGAAAACAGCAAAATAAAACAGTGTAATTAAAAAAAACTGTTGGAGAGCAACAGACTTGCTATGCTTTTTGCCAATATGTTGAAATCAAGCAAGCTCCATTTGGAAAAAATATAGCACAGAAGTTAAGCAACAAACAATTTTATGGATTTTTCATCATAATACAATTTATGAAATGTGTCTTTAATGTGAAAGGCAGCTATGTTAAAATTTAACCAGAAACAATAAGATTTAACCAAGAGAGTAGGAAGAGCGAGTGAATTCCATAATCAGTAGTAATTCAATGCTGGATTGGATCTAGAGCGTCCTTGAGAATAATTCATCAAATCTTTAAAGTAGATTTTGAAGAGATACATGTTGAAGATTAGTGACTGAATACATATGTACTGTTTTGCCATTGGGGGAAAAGTCTGCTATGTTTGACATTTGTTGAGCATTTTAACAGTGATGATGGTTCTATGATTGTTCACTTTATAGTCTGTTCCTCAGATTATGAATGGAATGTGTAAAGTAGTTTTAGAATGGTAATAATATTAACCATTACTTAGTACAGGACTACTAGAAAAACGAATATAGGAATCAGATCGTATGCATGAAAAAAATGTACTTGATGCCATTTGGAGGTCTTCTAGTCCAATCTCCTGATCAGGCAGCCCTATACCAGGTCTGTCAAAGTGGTGGTCTGTGGGCAGGATGCATCACAGGCCATGCCCACCCCAGCTCCACAAAGGCAAAAAATATTCACGATATGTCACAATATGTCATGTGATCTGATCAAGTTTGACACCAGCGTCCTATACCATTTCAGACAAATGGTTGTCCAATCTCTTCTTTAAAAATCTCCAGTGTTGGAGCATTCACAATTTTTGGAGGGAAGTTGTTCCACTGATTAATTGTTCTAACTGTCAGGAAATTTTTCCTTTGTTCTAGGTTGGTTCTCTCCTTGATTAGTTTTTCATCCATTGTTTCTTGTCCTGCCTTTAGGTGCTTTGGAAAATAGGTTGACCCCATCTTCTTTGTGGCAGCCCTTTAGATATTGAAACACTGCTATCTTGTCCTTCTGCTCATTAAACTAGACATACCCAATTCCTGCAACCGTTCTTCATATGTTTTAGCCTGCAGTCACCTAATCATGTTTGTTGCTCTTTTCTGCACTCTTTCTAGAGTCTCAACAATTATATCAAAGCAAATACAATATTAACCAAAGGGGCTCATTTTCTGAGGAAAAATAGCAATGCTACATCTTGACTTTACTGTCAACATTATGTAGCAGCAAGACAATAGTAATTTCCTCTATACTTACTGTATCTCTGGTCTTTTCTGTAATGACACATAGGGAGAACAACAAAATTTGCTTGCAAAATCTCCAAATTACAATAATATCACCCCCACTCAAGACCATAACACTGGCAGATGGACAGAGGAAGAAGTGTATGTAGCCTCATTTTCTGCCATTATAATACAGGCCTTTTCAGATTGTAGCAAGCAATTTGCCATCTGCAAATTGCAGGTTTTTTTTATTTCTGTTGAGGCACCGATTCAAGATTCATAATCTTCCAAAAATTCTTGCTGTTGTATGATCATTAAAAAGAAATAAATCTAAAATTCGCCAAATGAGCGTTTCTTCAAGCCTCATATTCAGAGTCCTTTCTGCAACTATCTGGTATCATTACTAGTCATCACATTGTAACAGGCAAGGAGAGCCAAAAATCACTGTTGCAGCTCATTCAGTTTCTGTAATTTCATTTGCTTGTTGGGGCTGCAACTCCAGAATTGTAGCTATTATGGTTCGGGCAAAAGAAGAAAGGGATGGCCGAGAATGAGGTGGCTGGATAGAGTCACGAACGCAGTCAGTGTGAGCTTAAATGGACTCTGGGGGATGGTAGAGGACAGGAAAGCCTGGAGGAATGTCGTCCATGGGGTCGCGATGGGTTAGACATGACTTCACAACTAACAGCAACAAATTGTTTTGGTGGTTGGGAATTCCGCGAACTGCAGGCCAAATATTTGAACAAGCAGTGAATGTTCATATATAGCCAATGAACCTCTGGAAATATGTTTTACATTCTTTTTTAATTTAGGTTTGCAGCCAATGTCACATTTGTATTGTTATGCTTATTAACCAGGTATTGAAATTGGTTTAGAAGACTGCAATCATGGGGGCAAGTGGCATTATTAAAACAGTTTACCTTGTATGATTCAAGATAATGGTATAGGGAGCTTTTCATTGCAACATTATCTACATGTGACTTAGTGTTGTAATGCTTAATGTTGTGATTCTTAGGACTGACAGACAAAAGACAGCATGGAAATACTTTCTCATAAACTAGGTCATTTTTTTCTCTTGTTTTTAGCACATCAAGCATAGAAACCCATTAGTTTTTCTATGAGATTGACTCTGTCAGATAATTATGCAAGTAACATTCAGCTATTTATATTATTTTATTTTTGTTTTATTAAATTTATATGCTGCCCATCTCACCAATAAGATGAATAAATATAAAAAAAAACACTTCAAATTTTAAAATGACATAAAAACTAAGATCAAAGAGACAGATAGCATGGGAGTGAAGTCTTTTTCTTCTCTTGTCAGTATCTCCAACAAGGAGTGTCCTATTTGGTCCCAAGCCAAACCCAGATTTTTAAACTCTCTTCAAAGGTCAGAAGAGTAGGAGCAGATGGGTCTCTAACAATGCATCACAGCCAACTTACCATGGTCATTTCGTTACAACTAACTTCCTGCGGCTAACTTGTTGCAGCCAACTCACCATGGCCAACTTGACACAGAACGACTCACCGCAGGACAAGAGTTACACTAATATCCAAGAAATAGTCAAATTGAATGATTAAAGAAAGAATGCCAAAAAAGGAACAAAATAAAATGTGAATGACAAAAATTAAAATGTTTTTTTAAATTATTTAAATAATTAAATTTAATTGTTGAATTGTCCTGCAGCGAGTTGTTCTGTGGTGAGTTGACTATGGCAAATTGGCCATCACAAATTGACCCTGGCAAGTTGGCCAAGGCAAGTTGACCATGGCAAATTGGCTGTGGTGAGTTGGCTGAGGTGAGTTGGCCCATTTCAGGAGCAGATCTCACCACCAATGGTAAAATGTTCTACAGAGTGGGACAGCAGAAGAGACTCTTCTCCTCAATCCCACCATCCAAAATAACTTTGCAGACAGGGTCTGCAGTAAGTACTTTCTAAAATACTTTTAGAGAATCAGCATAGTATATTAAGTAGGGTGGGACTAATTTAAGACCACATAAACTGAAAACAGCAAACTTTCTGAGGCATTCCCTTTCTGTCTACCTTACCTCACAGGGCTATTGGAGGCAGGAGTGCTATGTTGGCCAACTAGTTTTCCTAGAAGGGGAAACTGCATGAATGTGCCCAATGCCCATGTAGTTAAAAGTATTTTAAATATGCTGTTAAGTTTAGCTCAACTCCTAGAAACTACAAGGGCACATCAATGCAGTTTTGTTGAAGGCAATATAGTGGTCATTATTCTCCTACCTTTTTCCTTGGGATTTTCTAAAGAAAATTCCCATCCAAGTACTAACCGAAGTCCACCTGCTTCGCTTTTGCACCTAAGTAATATAAATAAGTAACATATATATAATGCATAATACTTTTTCAACAATGTAAATGTAGATGTAACTCTTTAAATAAACCTAAAGACTCGACAATGCACAACAGGACACTCATTGTTCATTTATCTACTATGACTTAGTCTTTCTTGCTTTCAACAGTTTTTAAAAGCTAGACCTCATACTCTGAATTATATATTTTTTCATTTATTATTACTTCAAAACTTCATAATTTTGCATTGTTCAAAATATTATTAGTTCGTCATCTCAGCTTGATTGAATATTCTTAGCAGTTCACACCTTCTGTTTATTAGTTTGTTAGGATAACCTCATTTGTGTTTATGCATGCATAATGAAGTAAGCCAGCTGAATGTTTACCGCCTTGATGGCTTAGAAGCACAAATGCTGGGTTTTAGATGGAGAATATGGAAAATGCTATATTTTTATGTTTATTTAACCTTATGGTGTATGTGTGCTATGAGCGACCTCTGTACAAGGTTCTAGACCAACTGGTAGGGTCAAAGCCTGACTGAGTTTCTATGTATGGGGCATATCATAGTTGGGGTTCTTTTAATTACAGTTGTTGTGGGTGGCTTCAAGCTGACAGTTGGAAACAATTTAATGGGGAAAGGTCAATTAGTGGCACATGATTGTCAATTGAAGAAGGACTGAAGGCACAAATCTTAGAAAATGGGTGAAACAAAATTGGCATTGAGGGAAACAGAAACTTTGCTTTTGGGTTGTTCAGACAGCGCCCTCAGAAGCAGTAGAAACAGCCTGAGATGAATGTAGTGACTGCTACTCATTTTTGTTTCTTTGGATGAGGCATTAACTCATTGTTCTTACCAGTGATAGAATGCAACCAGTTTTTACTACTGGTTCGGTGCGCGCATGCTTTGCGTGCCATCCACACTACCACGCGGCTTCTAAATTACAAGTTTTTCCTTACCAGAGACAGACTGGGTGATTAGGAAGGCTGCTGTTCTGCACGGTTCAAGTGAGCAAAAAAGAAAAAAAAAAGAAGGAGATATAGGACAGGAAAGGGCAGGGATGGGTGGGTGAGTGGGGCCAAACTTCATTGTCGCTATCGGTTCGCTAGAACCAGTGCGACCAGGCTGAATTTCACCACTGGTTCTTACAATTAGCCAGGTTTAGAATGAGAACTGTATATTTAGGGATTCTGAGGTTCTACTACTTGACCTTATTATTATTTTCTATGGAAAACAAGTCTTTTAATGAACATCTTAATTTTGAAATCTATTGTCCCAAACAAGCGCAGTATTCTCCTGCCTCTCTTGTGGGCAGTAACTGTTTTTCTAAGAAAATAAATATTACTCAGTCATTCTGCTAGTCTTTGGCTAGCCTTTGCTAGCATTTTGGTAACCTTTCTAGCATTTTGTCATCAAAATGTCTCAACTGTTTGCAGTATACATCTTTGACTTCATCAAAAAAAAATGTCTGAAGAAGATGCATTTTTATGAATATTTTTTATTAAAAGACATTACAAACCTTTTAAAAACCTACAGAAACGTAGAAGAAATAAAAAGGGGTTAATAGAAAAAGTGAAGAATAACAAAAAAGCAAGAAAAACAAAGATATCTAAAGAAGCAGCTGAAGAAGATGCATTTGAACCATCCAGATGGATTTGCCACATGGAAGAGTATTTGCTTGTTTCAGCAGTCTGCATTAAATTTTTTGGGAAGATCATTCGACCAATGAGGTAGCTCATAATAAATTGAAAGAAAAGTATGGACCAATTAAATGATTAAAAACTCTAACCACTGTTCAAACACCAATATGAAATTGATGTTAAAATGTCAGCAGCATTCAGATTTAAATTTAAATTCAAATTTAAATGTTACATTTGCAAATTCAACAACCATGCTAAATAAATAGACACTTGTTTGGGAATTCTAAAAATAAAGGAAGCTAATGGACATATTAGAGAAGGAAGTTCTAAATGACAAGGACCAAACAAATTTTAAAAAGCTCTATCATCTAACTTTTGATGACTGCACATTTGGCATGGTTAGGTTGATCTCTCATCAAAAATCAGAAAAGATTATGTCTATTGTTCCTAAGTCCACTAAAACGACGATGTGCACTGTTTTAAATGTTTGAACATGAAGAGGCTGAACAAAGAAGTCACAATTCCATTTTATAGCTCCTGCCATCCAAGCAATTAGGAAGCAACTGACAGAAGTACAGTAGATCTAGAGATTCAGTCAGAAATGGACGGTCCTTTTCAAACCATACTTACATCTTTAAAAAAAATATGGATCTCAGAATAAATTGACTTGCTAATTAAAAAAAAAAACATCATGGTTATCTACCTTGTGATAGAACAAACCCAGGACTTTTATTTTATTTATCAGTACAAGTCATTTTAGAAAGTATCTGAGAAGAAAAGTAGGGCACTCATGGAAAAAGCAAAATAGTCATTTTATCAGAGCAGGAAGAACTATTGATATATTTGTGCAGGACAGAGATTGGGGTTAGAAGCCAGTTGAAGAAAACTACTGAAAGAATCCTCCCAGAGAAGTTGGCTTTCTGTGCTCAGTGTGGTGGGATATTTTAAAACCTGGTTCTCTAGCAACAGAATTTCATTTGGGAAGTTTTATTTTTTTTTATTTTTGAAAACTGTTTAGTGTTCATGTGTCACTATCACAGTTGTGCCAGCTTGCACCTGGCATCAATATAAACAAAGCTTTGGCAAAGGCTCTTTCCTTTGGGATGGAAACATCTGATTTTCAAGCTGAAAACATGTCAGTATTGCAAGACACTCTAAATAGCCTGCTTTTTTTTTTTTTACCAGTATAGTAAATTAACCCGCCTAGTGTCGTGTTAAATGCTTTGCAAACATCAACTGCAGGCAAGGAGGGAAATGGCAAAAACAAACAAAAACATGGTTGGCCTGGCCTTACCAAAAGCAAAATAGCAGAAGCTGAAATAAGATGGGGAAGCTGGTGAAGAACACGAAAGACAGACTACCACAATTGAAAGGAAAGCTTCTGCCGGCTTTCCCAGATCCTAGGACTAAGCAAGACGTTCAGCAGAGCAAGGCTGAGTTTTAATCAATTCTGCAAAAAGAGGAGCAGGAGATATTCTGACAAGGGGTCCAAACCTTAACAAGCAACTAAAATTAAATTGATGTGATAACTGGTGCTGCGGCACACAATTAATGGTGTGGCTCTTACAAAAGTTATAAACCTGTAAGGAGAGCAACCAAGGAAGCATGAAATGGATGGAGCTTGAGTGGAGCTTTTAAGACAGCTGGAAAAATGCAGTCAGAATAGATTGCAAATCTATGGGATAGAGGGTGTTTTCTCTCTTCCAACCATCTTCTCTTATATACAGCAATTTTAAAATGCTGCAAAGAGAGTAAACAACAATAATGTTTGCATTCTTAGCATTCCTATACTAATAGAAATATTGATCTTAAATTCAGAATACAGTGTTCCTAGTCTAAGGTTGTTGCTGTGTTCAGATCCTGTCTTGTGAATATGGGCTTGAAAAGGGAATGAGAAATGCCCATTGAAATCTCTATTATGAGCCTGGTTTTGCAGCTCACCAGAGGAGCGCATAAATTGACATGGTGAATATGGCTGGATATGCTAAACGTAGCTGCTCCATTCCTACTGCAGTAGTGAGTGTCATGAAAAAATACACCATATAACCACAAAAAACCAATAGACCAAGGGTGTCAAACTCTATTTAATTGAGGGCTGCATCAGGGTTGTGTTTGATCTCAAGGGACCGGGATGTGTGTGACTAGAAAGAGTGACCAGGGCTCCATTTTTGGCTGCAACAGCTTCCTGCAGCCCTCTATCAGTGAAAACGGAGTTCGAGTGGGCTCAATTTTTGCTTGCAGAGACACCACGGCCAGTCCTTTGCTGTTTCCAGGGTGGTCCCGTGAGCCAAATTTAAGCACCCCATAGCCCGTGGGGTCCACAGGCCTTGCGTTTGATACCCCTGAAATAGACTAAATACCAAAAGCCAGTTAAACA
>JANHFJ010004610.1:79442-90230 GCA_032468195.1 Cerberus rynchops | reverse complement strand
TTATGAATCTTCTAGATGTTATTCTAGAGATTGTAAAGGTGTTTTAAATAGAAAGTAGCATAAATATTTTAAACGAACTATGTATTTTATTTAAAAGTTACACCAACACATATATCACTAGTATGCTGCTATTCTAGCTTTTTTTTGTCTACTATTCCACAAGATATTGATAGCTTGAAGTGCAATAGAAACCTGCAAAATTGGCTTGAGGTAAGAGCATTAAAGAAATGTGCCTAATATATGCTAGTAAAAAGTAGTAACTTGGAGATATTCCATCAAAGATATCACAATCAATCATCTATAAATAGCCTTAAATACCTGACTTGGAATGTGTTATAACTATATTGGATTAAGCTGCAAACTAGTTAGGTACTTTGTGCTGAAATTGTCCAGAATGCATTTTCTGCTACTGTAGTTGGCTAGTATGCTATCTTCATTTTGCATAGTTTTGGTATTCCAGCACCATGGATTTCAGAACCCTTTCTCCTCCCATCTCCTCCCGTCTTAACAATATTCCACTTAATGGGTATTCTTCCTGAGATGAATCAAATTCTTAGAAGAAACTTACGGTCTAAAAATCTGCATTTGTTCATTTGTTAAAAACTTTGAATCTATCTTTAGCTTAGGAAGGGCCTACAAAAAATTGTCATATATTCCTAGAATGACACTTGCATCCAGATACTAAAGTTTGGCTCAATATTTAGTAATTGCCAGCCTTTGAAATGACTCTTGGCAAAAAAAAGAAACTGGGCATTGTAATTCTGTGTGGTCAAGAATTACTTGTTAGGATTAATTAGGTTGCACATTCAAGGTTGATCTTGAAAGGCTAAAGATTGCCTTTAGTTAGAGCATGGGTGGCAAATCAGAGGCAATAACAAGCATGCAAGTTAGACTACAGAATAGGAGAAATAGCCTGAAAGTTACGGCAAACAATTTCTTTATTGGTGGCCAGAAAATCACATGGATATATACATGAAGTCATCAATTGAGCTTGACTCAGAGAAAACTTTAGCTTTAAATATTTTACACCAAGTTTGAAACACAAAGAAAGCCAGGTAAAAGCAAAAACCTTAAGTGTTTAAGTGAAATTTGTATATACTTCTTAAGAAACTAATTTTCTACACGAAATGGGCATAACACAAATGAAATATTTTTGTTTCATTGCTGCCCAATGTAAGATTATATAATGAATAGATTCTAACTTCTGAGGAAAAGGCAAAAATGAGACATTTTATAAATGTACACAAGTTAGCAACACTTAATCAAACTTTTGTGTTGAAGCATTTTGCTTTCAAAGTTACAGAATGTGAATATCACTTCCATTCCTGTCCAATTGTTTTCTATCTATTCTGTGGCAACGAAAGAGCAACAAATGGATTCATTGTTGTATTTCGTTGCATAGAACAATGATCTCATATTTATGTAATTTAAATTTGAAATTAATAATATTTGGTACAGAATACAGGCAAGATGTTTTCATAAATGCAAGTGGTTTTAATTTTAATGATAGGGGCTGAAATCCAAGATTTAAAAATAGAATTTGGGAACAGGAGATGGAAAAATTCACAGAACAAACCAATAGAATAAAACCTGAACTTTGATGACAGGAAAACAGATACTTCTCATTTAGAAATCTTGGGAAAAACAAATCACACGCAACATGGCCTATCATATGGCTAGTTAAACAATTCTATAATAAGTAAGGACTCTCTTTTCATACCAAATTATTTGTCCTCCAAATTCTATTATGCCATGCATCTTGGGAGCAAAATTTATCAAAGTTAAAAAAAGATAAATGGTAACAGCTCAGATCAACTATCAGTGCTAGAAACATAGATATTACCTTCATTCTAAAGCAACTAATAACCTGAGTTTTAAAAGAATGAATGTGTGACTCACAGATATTCAGTGCACTCTTTTCTTTTTCTTTTAATAAAAGTTAGTAAGAGCGTTTCTTCCAGGTATGTTCCTGTGACAAGGCTGAAGCTAAAAGATGCCTAAAAATAGGTATTACATCAGATCTAAAAGATTGGATCTAAAGCAAAAAGGAATCAATTGTCAGAAAAAGAAATTTCTTTTCTCTAAAAGTTATTTTTCTTCCATGGCAAGAAGTGAAAACAAAAATGACAAAAATGTATTGTAAAGAAAAATTATAGGAAGGAAAGCAAATAATGTGACTCTATTTGGAATAGCTTGTCACCTATAGACTGATAGTTACATGTAGTGCAGGATCTGTTTCCCAGCCTTAAAACGGGAACACTTGTAATTTATAAAGCACATTAAAGTGTTTCATGTATTACAATTATGAATTGTAATGGATCATCATGATAATCAGTTGATTAATGGTGTTTTCAATTAAAAGGAAATCTTTGGGCCCAGTGGAAGAACTTAAAATATATATTTTAAATTCATCAGAGTAAAGTTTACAGAAGTGGCTTAAAATGTTCTTCTGGTTTTTTAGATTTCAGAAATTAGCTATACAGTGGTCAGTATAATAATCCATGTGATTTACTAAAAACAATTAAGCACAGATGATATTACGTACATAGCATCATTACAATCAATATATATATTTAAAAATCTTATGTGAAAAGACATAAGTGTGAAATTAAGCTATTCTGTATATTTGTATGGACAAACAACTTTGGACACCCCTTCACCCCCAAAATATGTCCCCCAGGTGCTATGCTACTGATCACCATAGGAAAATGTTTGTCCCATCTAAAGAAACCAAATAATTTCAGACAAGGTCTCTTTGTGCAGCAATATGTAGGCTTCTAGTAAGATAGCGGACCTGAACTAGAGATCTTTTAATCTCTTTATAGCCACCTGTTCCATTAATTCATTGTTTGTTTTAATTGTATAAACCTACTTGTAGCTGTAATCAACAGGGCACGAATGCGTAAGCAAGATCTACACTACAGTTTAACTGCTATGTTTAAATTCAACATTCAGCAAAACTTTTACAGTGTTATTTTTCAGTATTTCTGGCCAAGTTAATATATGTAAAGGAAACAAATCAAGTACTTTGTGGAAAAGACAAAGGAATGTAATTATCTTTCATAAACTGCATTTCAGAATATTTAGAATGAAATGAATAAGCTAGCAATGGTTTATGTTTCTTTTTAGTATTAATATGCACTAGAGAATTTTATATAAACTGATGTTATGCTGGTGATAAGTTCAGATTGAAAACAAATCATTAGCATGAAAATAAATAAATATGAAGACTGAGGATTTGTTCCAGGTGTAGAACCATATACAAACTGCTATGTTGTATTCCAGGCATGAAGACAGTTCGTATTTGGGAAATTTTCTTTGTTTCAAAGTGCTATTTCAAAGTATGACTTTTAATATCCCAAATCCCAAACCACCATTTGTGGTTTCAAGCTTAAGAGAGGCACAATACACCATGTTTGTAAATTTAGATTTCATTATCAAACCTTTAGCTTAAGTGCAATCAACTATATATGGTCCAACAGGAACTATCCCAGATAAAAATATTAAACAATTCAATTGTTTTGGGGGGAAAAGTAGTATTGCAAAATATGACCTTAAAAATATCCCAAATCACGATTTGTGGTTTCAAGCTTAAAGAGAGGTACAGTTGATCTGTTCTGTATCAAATCATATTTGTAAATTTTGATTTGATTACCAAACTTTAGCTCAAGTGCAATCTATAGACTATATGTTGTCTAACATGAAATATCCCTTGGGCACAAAACCAGGTTGATGACCTTGAGCCAGTCATTTCTCTCAGCCCTAGGAAGAAAGCAGTGGCAAACCACTTCTGAAAAAGCTAGCCAAGAAAATTGCAGGGACCTGTCCAAGCACTCTCTGAGAACGACTGAGTAGAAAAAAACCCCACCACATTAATAATCACAACTTGTTTACAACTTCTGAAGAGGCTCTGCTGTGGAGGGGTTGCAACTGAGTCTTACATTACAAATTGTGAATGTTTCCCTTATAGTAGGTTGGATTGGGTTGAGAAAAAGTGCCTCAGTCTATCCTACCAACCAGCATGGCTAAGGGAGGATTTTAATTTACCAATAAGTATCCATATGTTTTTCTTCTTCTGTTCAATTGTGTCCAAATTCTTGGAGACTGTTGGACAAATAATACAGAAAAGGATAAAGTAGCAAACAAAGGCTTAAGGGTGAGAGTTTGGTATAATGTATATGTAGTATAATATATACAACCTTTTGGACATCCTGACATTTATTAACAATAAACTACGATGTGACATTATAACTCTTTGAAATGTATTTTTTTTAATTTTTGCTGAAAATATTATTAAGTTATTAAGGACCATGAACAGTTTTAAATATTAGAAGTCAATTTTAACATTTGTCTAGAATTAATATATTTTCAAGTACTTTTGTTTATTTCAATTTAACACTTTTTGCATGTCACAAATATATACAGTATTTCCTATTTTACCTTTGGACTGAAAAACTACATGCTGAATAAATTAGTAAATTAACACCTGTGTGCATAAAAACTTAAATATTTCATCTAGTCCATAGGTCAACATATTTTATGAGAATTATTTAAAACTTTTAAAAGGCTACATAAAACACCAACCATTTACAACGATAGTGTTAAAGCTAGTTTTTCTATGAATGTATGCTCCCACTAGAGAAAATGGGAGATCAATTTCTATAGATACTACCAGCAAATCTTAGCCTGATTCCAACCCAATAGCCACTTATCTCCAATCAAAGCATATGGGTAATTACTTGGAAAGACCATTCCATGAATAGTAAAATGACATTGATGTACAGTAGGACCTTAAAATAAATAGGACAGTACTGCATGTCTGAACAGTCATGCATTGATGAATGTTTTAAAATTAGTCCTTTTTTTCAAGGTTTGTAGTAATGATATAAAATATTGAACAGGAAATAGTTAAAACTATTTAAAGTTTTACTATTTAGTTAAAACTTAAAAGTAAAGCTTAGCTCAAAATGATATCCTAGCTGCCATCCTGGAATCGTCTTCCCCTGGAGGTTTGAGTTGTTCCCACTCTGTTGGCATCCCAGGGAGCCTTTAAAATCTTTTCTTCTCCAGGCCTTCGGCTGCTTGATGTGGGGCCCATTGGCTACGTTTATATGTTTATGGGTTATTGTTCAGATTTGTCATCTTGTTGCCTTTATCTTTATTATATTATTTACTTTGTCCTGTTTTATAAGAGGCAATCTGACATGGGGCAGTGCCTAAATTGAATAAACTGAATTGAACTGGATCCTATACATACTAGTTCAGGAGTAATTCTCACTGATTCAATTCTCACTGTGAATTAAAAACAACTAGACTATGAAACAATTCTACTCAGCACCATGTAGTCTGCACGTTATTAATGTACAGGTAGTCCTTGAATTACAAGAGTTCGTTTAGAGACCGTTCAAAGTTACAACTGCACTGAAAGTAGTATCTTAACAACTGATTTTCACTTATGGCCCTTGCAGCATCCCCATGATTAAAATTCAGAAGCCTGACAACTGATTCATATTTATAACAGTTGCAATGTCCCGGGGTCATATGATCATATTTTTTGACCTATTAATAAACAAAATCAATGGGGAAGCTAAATTCACTTAATAACCATGTTACTAACTTAACAACTGCAATGATTCATTTAACAGGGGTGGCAAGAAAGGTTGTAAAATGAGACAAAAATCACTTAACAAATGTCTCGCTTAGAACTGAAATGTTGGGCTCAATTGTGGTTGTAAGTGGAGGACTATGCTTTTTCAGAAGTATTCAAATTACAAAATTTAACAGTCTTCTTTGGAAATACAAAAAACCCCCAACTTCATATTCTATTAAAAAGATACATACTGTATTTTACGGTGGCTTTCTCTATGAGGAAATATTAGAGAGCAACTGAATATCAATATTAATATTGTACCCATCTCTGCAAAGAACATCCTAAAGAATCCCAAATTCTACAGTAATTTGCACTAGCAAACAAAATGTGTTATTAGCATAATTGCAGTTTTAAGACAGGATTAAACTGAAAAAAATAAGAGAATACTTGACATGTATATAGCTCACTTCTCATACTATTATTCAAACTGCCTTAAATTAATTCACAGAAAAATTTACAGGCTTTCAGTTCCATATGTATCCATATCCAGCCTGGCTTTTTATTTCTGTGTAATAGGAAAAGAGTTCTGGTCCATTAATTCTCCCACTCTCTCTTGCAAGAAGTTAACCATTTCAGCCAACACAAAGACATGGGTTTCATCTAAGTCTTGTATGATGAACTTCTTTCCCAGGGCATTTGATTCATCCAGGTACAGCAGGAACTGCTTCATGGCTGGGTCACTGCGGGGACAAAGATAAAATTATGGGAATCTCACATAACGCTTCAACGAATTAAGCTTGCTATAATTACAATGCAAATGTCAATATAGTACAATAAAACCACATTTATGAAATGCATTAAATGTCAAAAACTTTATAAAGCAACCAAGCAGAAATTCATAAAACATGATGAGATTGAAAAATGAAAACTATTATGAAAACATCCTAATATGTTAAGGAGATCAAGTACTTTCAGGATTCTCCCAAATATCCAACCCTGACCAAACATCCGAAGTTATACTGTGTGTATCTTGGCCACCCTTCAGTTGGGAAGGATATTTTATAGATAGCTACCATGTTGTTGTTGTTGTTTTAAAAAAAAAATCTGCTATGACTTAGGTAAATGAAAACTCAAGTTGTTTATATGACAAAATGCACTGAAGTAGCATTAAGATTCCCAGGAACCAAAACTGTTAAAGCTGTGAGGTTAAATTTAATCAGTGATGAAAAGAGACTGGCGGCAACAGTGAATTTTGTAAAATAGGTACAATTTACTTCAGTCAGTATGTTTTGCAGTCACTGCAATTTTTAATATTTTTCAAGGTTAGCTTTGCATATAATCTAATATTCTATCCAGGAAGTATTTAAGCCATGAATAATTGTAACGAAGTCCTGTCACCAAGTAAAATCTAAAGTACAAGGTCAAAAAAGATAGTTCCTTCTCATGGATATATTCCAACAGGAGAATACAAGCCAAGGAACACTGCCAACTTCAAATGTGATGTTTTGAGAGGAGTGCAATCTTATCCAAGAAAGGTTGGACCATTAAACCACAATCAAATAGAATGAGTATACTCCACCTATTTGAATTGAGTGCAAACAGTCAGGATTATGTTCAACCAGATGTTTCATCCAACCAGATAAACAATAGCCTGTGGTTTTTAATATGTCCTCAAGATCAATACATACAAGTATCAAGGGCATAATGATGCCTTATTAGCCCAGTCTCTGAATGACAATTTCCAGTAGCTTCATGTAAAACAGGCATTAAATAAGGTAATTGGGACTATAATTTCTGTTGCTAAGCAGAGCAGTCATAGAGCATGCAGTCATTCTTTGCAATGGCAATCCCAGCAGTCCCCATTGTCATCATTAAGAGGCTTTGTGGGTCACTAAGTGAGAATCTGCAAGCAAAGTCAGTGGGGAAGCCAGCAGCAAGCAATTCCTAGGTTGCAAATAAGTTGGCAGGCTGATATGTGACTGCTGCTTGGTGAAGGAGGGAACATAAGGGTACCAGTGGAGTAGGACCTGGTGTAGTTGCTGCAGGGTGCAGAAGGCAGTGTGGGATTGGCTGCTCCTGGATGCAGGAGACTTACCAGAGTGACTTGCCACTTTCTCTACCGGATTCCCAATTGCATGTCGGAAGCCAGAGGGAAGGTCACAAAGAATAATCATGTGATTGCAGAGTGCTAACTGTTGTGCATGTAGCTAGTACTGGATCAACAGAACTGACATCAGATTGTAAGTACCACTCATTCAGTGCCTCATAACTCTGAACGGTTGCTGAACAAGGGGTTAGGGCTATCTGTATTGCAAAGCACAAGATTCAATCTTGCAGATTCCATTGACCATAAAGCAGGGGTATTAAACTCAAGGCCCAGGGGCCAGATCTGGCCTGCGGGGTGTTTAGATCTGGCCCATGGAGCTGCCCTAGAAATAGTGAAGGACCGGTCCACAGTGCCTCTGCCAGCAAAACATGGAGCTTGAGAGAGCTGCGTGTGGCTCTCCCAAGCTCCGTTTTCGCTGGCAGAGAATTGCAGGAGGCCGTCACAGCTGAAAATGGAGCTTGGGAGTCTGTTTTCACTGGCAGAGCACTCAAACCACCACAGGCACTCACAACACGAGTGATGTTGAACTGGCCATGCTCACCCTGGCCATGCCTATCTTGGCTCCCCGAGGTCAAGCAACCCTGATGCAGCCCTCAATGAAATCAAGTTTTACACCCCGGCCATAAACTAGGGAGAAATATCAACAGGTATTATCATCTGGATTCTACCCTTCAGGAACAGCTTGAGTTTAACATAAGATCCCAATCCTTGCAAGGCAACAGATCATTATCAAATGGGACAAGAAGAATCCAAGGGCTATGTTCCAATTGTCCTTTTCATAGCAGTCCATTCACTATGGCAATTTTGTTAGCTGCAGTTCTGCAAACTAGGCTAAAACATTGAATTAAGAAAGATTAACTCATTTCTGTTATTTATTCAATCACAGTTTGTGTTATGACAGTCATCAACCTAATCAGATTTTATACAATAAAAAAGGAAGTTTAATTTATAAATAGATGCTCAAATATCTAAAGTTTTCAATGTAAGAATAGATACTTTTTCCAATAATATTTCCCAATCTGGAAGAGATTCTGAGGAAGGAGAAGTAAATCTATCAAACAATTTTTTCTTTCTTTCTTCAAAATGTTTAGGCAGCTGCACCCTTTACAAGGCTCACATGGTTGTTTTGAAAGCTGTCCATTTTTGTCTCTGCCTGTATGTGCAAGTGTAGCCACTTACGGTCCCAAAAGTGCTACTTGTACATGCATATACAAACAGTTGCTATAGTACTTCAAGGAAAAGTGCATTGTTTGTGTTAATTCATTTTGTAAAATACCTCTTTGGATTTCTTTTTGCAATCACTGGCCTAAGAAATATATTCATTTTGTGTCACAGCCACACAGTAACATAAATAGCTAGAAATTATCTGAATACATCTACTATCATACTGCACACACATTTATCTGTAGTGGAGTAAAAGACTGGTTGGCCAAATGTTTGAGCCAAAACAACTTCCTTTCCTTTGAAATTAAATATTAAGGAGAAGTTTGCTGAAATCTTACGGCAGCTGGCTGTAAGAAAAGAAGCAAAGGAATGTAAACCTCCCATCCAAGTTGTGGAGTGATTTTTTTCAATAAGCATGAAAAAACAAACAAATCTAGATTTAGATATCTAGGGTATGTAGTGAGTAAGTAGCTAGAATTGTATTAGGCATTGGTTTTATTTAATTGAACTGAAAGCAATTGCCTGCTTCTGGTTTCTTTTAAAGTCCCTTCTTCTCTGAATTTAACTTCCATCTTAATTGGGCCTCATTATTTCTACGCATACACTATTCTTTCTGAAGGTGAATCTCCTTTTTAAAAAAACCTAGTACCTATCCATTTCTTCCCATTTTATCTTGGCTGCTGTGTGTTCTTCATGAATCCTAAACAGGATTAAAAAAATTTAGATGATCATTAGATGCAGCAAAGTGTTGCACAAAACCCTTAATTTGATGCTACCCTCTGGATTGTTGTAGCTTGGATATGGTATTTTTAAAACCATGTCTTGGTGGCTCTAATCTGGTAATTGCTCATGAGGCCTAGGATCCCCAAAATTAATATTAAACTGTATGTATTTTATTCAATTTACATAAAGGGAAAAGTCCTAGCAAAAGATAGTAATTGCTGTCTCAGCCCGCTTTGCTGAGTCTTTACAATCTGGAATTTAAACAAGTAATACCTTTAGAAATTAGAGTTAAAGGCAATATTAATAAGCTACTTAAACCAGTTAACTTTAAGTGTAATATGAAAATAAGGCTGTTGGCAGAATAATCTCCATCTTTATAATAAGAACTAGGCATATCAAATATTCATAGTTTATAGGTTACATAAATAATACACCATAACACATTTCAGTAATTTATTCCTTTAAAATAAGAGCATGCTATTTTTGCTATTTCACTTGCTGATTACAGTACACTCATGACTCAGTGTGTCTTGTAACCATGTCACAAACATTCTTGCTCATGCTACCAAATTTCTTACAAGCTTGGGGTAGCACTTGCATTGCCAATATATTTTTGCTTACCATTCTATAAGTATCCCTTTCAAAACATTCACCATCTTCTTCACAATGTCAGATTCCTAAAACATCAAACGGAAAAACTATTTGTAAAAAATGACATAATCTTAAACTGAACAAAATCAGTACAAACATCCTGATGGGTAAGCTTCTATCCTAGCCAGTTCAATTGAGCAAAAGTTAAACTGAATTCAGGTTTACTGGTTTCAAGTCAATGAGACTAGGCCTGTACAGTTAATCAACATATCAAATAATTAATTACATTCAAAGTTACTATAATTCTCAATGCACTTCAATATTTTAATGTGCTCCATTTTTAAAAAAAAAAGGAAAACAAAAGCCCTATCAATAACATGAGTTACTTACTCACTCACTCACTCACTCACTCACTCACTCATTCATTCATTTTTTGGAAGCATTTTTTATTTTTCCAATATAACTTGCACAAAGGATACAATAAAACGGGTATAATATTCCATTACCATAAGAACCATTTACATATTTATTTTCCTTGTCAGTAATTTACAATATATTTTATCATCTATCTCATATTCACATATGTACGTTATTTACATTGAATTTTGTCAAA
>JANHFJ010004604.1:3922-14449 GCA_032468195.1 Cerberus rynchops | reverse complement strand
AAAACTCTTCCTTCCTTCCATCATTCTCAAATTGAATGTACATACATGATCTCAGTCAATTTTCACCAACATACTCCCCTCTAAATGGTTTGGACATCAACTTCCATCAGCCCAAGCTAGCATGGCCAGTAGAGAAGGATTTTATTAGCCCAGAATACCTTGAAGGCTCCAGGTTGTCTACTGCTTTAAAACATACTCCAGAATCTTTTGAAATGTATAAGTGTTCCAGAGCAGATTTGGACACATGGTAGTCATTGACTTGGTATGGTAGAATGTTTAGCAAATCTTATTAACACCAGAGAGGAAGCATGACTGTTGCAAAGAGATAAGTTATGGTGGAGAAGGGGAGAAGCAAGAGAAAAAGTTAAGTCTGCTTTAATTATCCTATTTATAAATTAATCTGGAGAATTGCTTTAGCAGGTTTTCAATATTCTATTACATTATCCTATGATTAATAAAAAAAACCTTCCCCAAAATTTAAATGGTTCTTGTCTTCTAAGTTTGCCAGCATCACAAGGATTGACATGTGGGAAGTTTTAAGCCAGTCTGAAAAGCATCAACTATTTACCCTGCAAAATTCCATGACCTGGCATCCAGGGCTAACTGCAAAGTAATATATATAAAAGCAATAGCTAACACTGTACAATGGGACTTCTGTTCATACACTTAAATTCCCATGTACTGTCTTCCCTTCCTGCAACCACTTTCACATAGATTTATTCTGGTTGGTCCCCACTCCATAATTTAGACCAGCATGATGAGGGAGGGAGGTATGCATTCTCCATTCTGCTCATGAGAAGACATCATTTGCTACAGTTCCTAAATAAAGATATTGAACACTTGGACCATGTGTAAATATTATGAGAAGAATCAGAATTGTCAGGATGACAGTGTACAGTCACAATGAGAATATTTGGGAGGCTTTTGTGACAGAACATTAGCCAAACCATTTTTTTTCTCATTTCAGGTGAACTAGCTTAGCAAAATAACTAGCAAAACAATAAAGGTGTTAGACTTAGATTGGAGAGGTCCAGGTCAAGTCCTCATTAGTCACAGTTAATGAGTGAATTTGGCCAGTCATTATGTCTGTCTCTCTGTCTCTCTCTCCCAGCATCAATCTATCCATCCAATAAACTTGTAAACTACTCAATTGCATAAGAGCCTAAGCAATTTATATTTTAAGATTAAAAATCACAATAAAATAAGGCATTAATCCAATCTAATATCAGACAATAACCCACCCTGCCTCAAGGAACTGTTGCTCTATATTTAAATCAGGGGAGATCATCATTTAATGCTACCTTGAGCAACAATTAAACATAAATGTCAAGCACTCAGTAAATATTCTTTCCCCCCTCCCCCCAATGCTGTTCTCTCTCCCATTTGCCAATGCTCTGAGTCTAGCACAAAACAGAGCAGCTGAATGACATCAGAGAAAACCACTTGGGACCATCCCTGCCATTATTGCCTCCACTTCTTGAGAGAACAGTAGGGGAGGAGCTATGCTAAGATCTCCTGTCAAGACCTGGAGGCCACACTCAGCTGCCAGGCATCCAGCTTGCAAGTACTATAGGTATTTACAAGCTTGCTTAAAAGTATGGTCAGACTCTTCAGGGGCTGAAGAGTGCAACTTCATCCCCTGTTGCTTAGCAATGCTTAATACAGGGAGGAAGCAAAGACCTGAGATCTTGTTTGTTCTCTGGTGGCGTTCGGGAGTCTGAGATGAGAAGGCTAATTCTTTCAGCTTCAGCCTTGATGTATTCAAGGGAGAGCTGCCATGGAGACACTCTCTTTCATGGTGTGTAATTTTCAGCAAGCTATGTTCAGCACAACTGATAGGTGCCACCTCTATGGACATGGCATGAGGACAAGACATTCTCAGGCAGCTTTCAAAAAGAAAAGGCATTTGTCAGAATAAAACATCTACTAACAAGCAGATAACTTCTGAAATAATGAACGTAAAAAGAGCCATGGGCCACCTCAGAAATCTGAAATGATGGCTCTGAAGAATGGATGTACAAACCTTTATCCCTCCAGCGCAACCATTTCAACTGAGGATAAATGTAGCCTAGATTCCGAAGCCAATTCTGAGGTTATGTTTAAGGAAAACAGGACAAAATAAATATATAGTAGTTTTAATTTATTTTCTATACCTTTTGGCTATAACTAAAAGTCACCTTCCATCCTGCTTCTGTTAACCTTTCCAATGGTTATAACTGTCACTGTGGGCAAAAAGTTACAGAAAAATGGAAGGACCCTATTATGCAATGTTCAATGGCAGTTCTCCCTTATATATATATATATATATTACTTTCTCTTGTAGCTATTCAAATTGCAGAAGATACCATAACCACTTTACAATAATAATAGAGTGTATGGTAGAATGCTGGTATGAGATTTTTGTACATCACATTCAAGATATTACCCAACTGCCACTTTTCAGGTACAGAATTTCAGTCAAGCTCATTTATTTTAGTTATTTTCCTAAATGTCTCTTAAATAAATTTATTTGATTTGATTATTTATATCACCCTTATTATTTTTACAAATAATTCAAGGAAGTAAATATATCCAACATACCTTCCTCCTTTTTCCTCATAAAACAACTCTGTAAGGTGAAATTTTGGTTAGTCCAAGTCTTGCAGCAACAACAAATTATTTCTATTTATACCATTACTTAGTGGTATTAATTCAAGTATTCAAGAACCTGGGACAGAGAAAAACCTATTTCAGAATAAGAACTTGGCTTTAAAGATACTTTGTACTCTTCCTAATTATACTATCATTCTTACAAAAATGGATAGAGGTTTTCCTTTTCAAAATGCTATATGATATACAATATACTTGGGAAACTGTTGTCCCAGAAGGGAGGAGGGCTCAAGTAGGAAATTAGCTTGGCCTCACTACATAATTACAAGGGATTAAGTTCCAACACTTCCAACACCTCCCAAATGCCTCCAACCTTATCTAATTTTCCCAGGTGAAAGCTGCCAGTCTGGGGAGATTCCTGCACTATAGGCAGGAAACAATAAAGTAGCTAGTTCAAACTTTACACATGTGGGTCTGATTGTGCAAGTCCCACAGAATCCTAAGACAAAATAATGAATGCAATGACTGCAAGATTCACTAGAATGACTGAGATTTGCTCAGACTGATATTTTTTGGATAGAGGTCTGTATGGAGATATCAAGGACTAAAACCAGGACCTCTTTATTTACTCATGGTTAGCAAAAAAAAAGTCCTATCCACAAATGAAATGATAACCTATGTACAGAAACTGTGTTACTTAAATTGGAATAGCAGGATTAAAACTAAGTGAAACCAACTATTACATTCTGGGGAAAATTCTCTGAAAAAGTTGAATTTTAATGAAAGAGGTGGGAAAGATGTTTCCATGCATTTCTGTACCAAAGGAGCCCATTTGGCTATTAATCTCTCTCATATTCTTATCTCAGGAAAAGAGAAGACCTAAAGTATAGGTCTTCCCCTGCTAATTTTTCAGGGTGGAAAGGCAGTCTTTGAACTCAGTCTGGTACTTACTCCCATTCTTTCCGCCTTGCCTGTGGCGTGCTCTGCATTTTATGAGCTTCATGAGCCTTGATGATATCTCGCTGTTCAATCAGCCCCCCTCGTCGGCGTTTGATGACTTCAGGGCTCACAGGGATAAGTTGGCTTTGCCCTAGGTCAAAGGTGCTGCCCCCATCCAAACCCAGGGTGGATTCTCTCTCCTGGGATCGCAACTCATAGAGAGCATCAAAGCTGGTAGTACGTGAGATGAGGTTGTCTGGCTCCAGCAAGCTACAGGAATGAGCAGGCTGCATCAGACCCAGCCGGTGCTTCCGCCATGCTTCTTCCTCCGGTAGGGCCAGCACATATCTCTGGGTTCCACTGCCCAGCTCAGTGGTGGTTCCTCCAGGAGAAAAAGAACCTGCCTCAGAGAGCATGTGAGCACTTAGGGAACATGTGCCAAGGCTGAGCATCATGAGTACCATTCAGGAACATCACTCTAGAAGAGGCAAAACAAGGGGACAATAGTTATTGACAAATTTCTTCCTATGGTCTGTTTTAAATGGGAGAAGAAAAGACTACACATAATAGAGACTGTCCTCTGAAAAAAGCTGCCTGTGTATGTTTTACCCTTTTAAAAGCCAACATAACATAATAAATGAACAAGATCAGATCCTGGTTGGTTGAAGCAATGTGGGAAGTGCTTATTTTACACTTTGCTGTAATATCCTGTGAGATGAATTTCAGCCTGAAAGTGTTTGTAATATAAAACTTATGTTCGGGCCCTACAGGCCCAAGCATTTCAATCTATTGCAAGTAATGCAGTGGATGAAAATCCTACACACAAAAAGTCTCAGTTCCCATTTAATCATAGTTTTTTTAAAAAAACTGCTAGTTTTTGCAGGAAAGACTGAATTAGATGGGTTTGCAGTCTGACTCAGTGTAAGGCAGCTCCTTATATTTCCATAATGTTCCTAGCAGGAAAGGATGGCATTTTGTAAATGTCATTTGGGCATCACATGCATAACCTTGTATTTTCTGTAAGATAAGGTCCTACAAGCAAGGTATCTTTTTTGGATCTCTGTCTAGATGAAGTGGATAATGGAAATTGACATCTCTGTTTCTTGGTTACTCCATATAAGAAGTGGACATAGCATTGTAGTGGAAGGAGATATGCTCATAAATATCTTATTTTTATTTCTCACGGACATATTTTCTAAATTCTATTTAGATATCCCCAATTCTGTGGTCTCCACAGTGTTAACCTATAATCTGAAACATTCCCATTCAAAATCACTGTTAGACATCTTGCTTGGGAATTATGAAAATTGTGCAACAAAACTAAATGACATTAGATGAGAGAGAGAAGGCATTAAATGTAACAGACAATAGCCAAAGGAGGCTAACTTCACATCAGCTATCTAAACACCATATTCTGTTGCTATTTATTGAAAACAATAATGCAGAAATAAATATTTTTACAGGATATTGCCAGACACTTCTGTATCTCAGGGCTTGTTGGTGACTTTGCAATGCAACTGATGTTGCTAGAAGTAACTAAGGAGGAGGAAGAGGCTAAGAGAAGAAATTCAGGGTGGAAGCATATCAAACATCTGCCTGAAGGCACTCCTATATATTGAAAGAACAAATACATTTTGCTATGAAAATGTGTGTGACTGTGTGTGGAGGGGGGAAATATAATGATTGATAATTATTAGATCAACACTCTAAGAAGTGAGTCTCCAATGTAGATTGGAGTCAAAGATTTAAAAGTGCAGAGAAAATACAGTATTCACTGACTCAGAGGAGGTTATTTTATTCATTACTTAATGTAAGGACAGACAAAGTCCTTGTGTTTCCAATTACACTTGGCCAATAACAAATTCTATTCTATTCTATTCTATTCTATTCTATTCTATTCTATTCTGTTCTGTTCTGTTCTATTCTATTCTATTCTATTCTATTCTGAAACATTATTGTAAGTTCTGTTTTAAGTTACCTTATTCAATTTGGATCTGAATAAATGCTCCCAAAACCAGAGCTCAGTCATATCTCTTGTTCTGCAATACAGCCATGGCCAAATGCCAGACAGAGTATCCTTCATGACTGCAAAAATGCAGTGCAGAGTTGAGGAGAATGCCACACAAATGGACATGTTGCAGGATTCAATGAAGATAACATATTAGTGCACTGACAGCTTTCATTGGTGAGACTCTGTTTTGGTGAAAGTATTAATCAGTGCTGCCAGGTTCATGCATCAAATAAACAAGGTTGTCTAACAACAGTATGTCATGACATAATAAATTACACATCTTTAAGATGATGTAGGGTTGTGGGTTTTTTTCTATTTATCTTGCTATGGATTAATATGATCCTTCTGCAAAAAAAAAGAAAAGAAAAAAATGAATACCAGAAGCTATTTCTCTGTCTTTAGAAATAAGAATCTAAGGAGGACTTTAGAGACACAGCTAGAAATAACACCAGAAATACTTTTGGCACAAAAATATTGATTAGGTCATGGCCCACATTTTATTTCCTGCATACTGTTATCTGATCCTGTATAATCCTACTGCCCCAAGCACAGATGATCTGGTAAGGCACCTGCTCTAACACTGGCATTTAAAAATGATTGTTAGCTGAAGAAGAAATACGGCTTCTAGTAGAACTGTATGTTTCACATTGTCCACTTTCAGCTATTTAATTGATTCTGCTACATTTAGAGTAATCATGAAGATGATTTTTTGAATATATATTTTTAATCAGGGTGATACAGTGAAGATAATATATACTGATAGTGAACAAATGACCTATAACCCAAGAAACAATCAGGTTTAGATAAAATGGAGGTATTTTTCTGTTTTGCTGTTGGAAAGAGCCAGGGGTATGTTTCTTCTCATTTAACCATGATATAAAAAAGATGTTGACACTCTGGAAGGAGTGTAGAGAGGAGCAACAAAGATGATTAGGGGACTGCCAGCTAAAACATATAAAGAACAGTTGCTGGAATTGGATATGTCTAAAGAAAAGAAGGACTAGGGATGACATGTTAGCAGTCTTCCAATATCTCAGGGGCTACCACAAAGAAGAGGGAGTCAACCAATTCTCCAAAGCACCAGAAAG
The DNA here is from genome assembly GCA_032468195.1 of Cerberus rynchops. Lineage (NCBI taxonomy): Eukaryota > Metazoa > Chordata > Lepidosauria > Squamata > Homalopsidae > Cerberus > Cerberus rynchops. Next base: position 7,822 of record JANHFJ010004604.1, on the reverse strand, counting down.
CAGGACAAGAAGCAATGGATGGAAACTAATCAAGGACAGAAGCAATCTAGAACTAAGGAGAAATTTCCTGTCAAAACAATTAATCAGTGGAACAACTTGCCTCCAGAAGTTGTGGATGCTCCAACATGGGAGGTTTTTAAGAAGAGATTGAACAGCCATTGGTCTGAAATAGTATAGGGTTTTCTGCCTGAGCAGTGGGTTGGACTAGAAGACCTCCAAAGTCCCTTCCAACTCTATTATTCTGTTATTGTCCCTTTGGTTGTTCCATGAACAGCTTTCCATTAGCAACACTCAATCTAATATATTCTGAACAAAGCCTCAGTTCTTTCTACTGAATTTGCATTTTTACCTGAAGAATGGAGAATAATTTAATATGTTAATTTCAAATCACCTCATTTTTCCCTCTTATTTCTACTATCCTTATTCCAGTTAAGCACCAGTCTAATTGCAATACTATTTACCAAGTTCATATTTCTACATATATTTGTTTTTCCTATTGTTTGAATTAATGGTGGCTATACTGGATGCTTTATCTGGTTATATAAATAACAATTTTTATGGCCACTATCAAGACTGTTTGAAAAACTTGGAGGAGCACTGACTTCTGTCAATGTCTATCTTATATATAAACTATTTGAAGAATTATAAATAATTATTAAGGGGTTTTCAGTGCTGGGGAACCTATGTGTTTGCTAATATAGTAACACAGTGCACCATTTAAAACTAACTATACAATAGCACCATTTCTAGCTTTGCTTATCTTTTTTGTTCTTTAAATTATTAGGCTACTTCTAAAGGGAGCATAGCAGTGTTTTAAGTAGTACAATGTGTTCAGTCAGTTTGGTGCAGTGCAGCACAGTTGTATAATATTAGTGTTTCCTTCAAGCAAGATTTGGATCTTAGCACAACTTAAAGACATGGAAAAAATCCAGAATTTCACTAGTGCTGTTAAAAACTGCATTAATTACTAAGGTTTTAAAGCATAGTTACTGGCTCGTACAGTTTCCTGAACTGGAAAATAGTCTTGCCAATGACTTATAAAATAGTAATTGATATCTTGTCCTAATTCTTGAAATGTATCCATCTTAGAAGGCATTTGAAGAAATGGTTTTGGTCACAAACGTATTTAGGGAAAGCAAGCCAAAAGGTTATTCACTACAGACGGTGCTTTGTTCTACCCCGAGGCATAATGAGGAGTCTAACTCAGCTAGATAATTTCTGTTTAAACTTTTTTTTGACACAAAGGATGTAAAGCACCTTCTGTTGTGCTTTAATGCATCCTGTTTTAGTGCTGGTATTGCACCATCTGAAAACCATTTAGAAAACCATCTGTATATAAACACCTCCATGGTGGTTTGTGCCCATTTGTAAAAGCATAGTGCAAACTTAGTGGCGGAATTCAAATTTTTTTACTAGCGTTTCTGTGGGTGTGGCTTGGTGGGCGTGGCTGGGGTTGTCATGTGACTGGGTGGACAATTTCTGTAAGCAGGGCAGTAAAGATTAGGCTAGAAACAACACCAGGATGTTTTTTCCTGCCTTCCTGACAGGATTAACCCTGTAAAGTGGAAAAAACAAAAACAAAAGGAGATTTCTTCTAACAACCGGTTCTCCGAACTGCTTAGAAAATTTACTACCGGTTCTAGCGAACCTGCTAGAACCTGCTGAATTTCACCACTGGGCAAACTGCCTGGTCAGTGTGTAAATTAAAGACAGATTCACAGTTACTATTCATAAAATCTATCAGCTATAGCAGCTTTTTAATGAATGGAAGATGGATAGCATTATTCCCTTTGCATGATTCTTTCATAGGGTTTATACTACAGGATACGGTGTGTGACAAAACAACATGCAGGTGAGAATGCTGGCAAATGTAATTAGTAAATGTGTGCACAGTCATTTTGTGGAAGTCCTTGATTACTGTCAAAGGTCTAACAAGCAGTGGCACTTGGATGACTATTAACAGTCTTTGAAGAGTAAAAGACAAACTTGTATTCAATATTGTATACCAGGAATAAACATGTAACATCTCCTCGGTAAAAGCAGCCATAAGGTGCTACCAGATGGCCTTCTAGTACGATCAGTCAAAAGACTTTGTGCAATTATTCCATCTTTTTTCTTGAATGGGATTTTTGGCTGTGGAAAGAAGAAAGAGGAGAGTAGCAATAAGAAAATATGAGAAGATTCTAACTGAAAGATGATGTCACCAAGTCATCCATTACATTTTAGAAAAAGGTTCAATGAATGGGTTACAAATATTTTATTGGCCAGGTTTGAGATGAATATTCCAGATGGGGAAAATGCTTAGGAGAAATTTAACTGTGAAGACCACCAGAAAATGTCATGCACACCTTGGCAGTCAATTGGCCAAAGGAGATATGAAATTATATATATGATTACAAAAAAATATCTATGTTTTCACAAAATATTAATGGCATGGAAGAAACCTGGTTTTAATAAGATACACCATGTGAAGAGTAGAGATGTAAACAGAATAAGACAACTGGAAGGGACCGTGGACATTTACTTGGGTCACTATAATGAAGGAAAAAATGCCCATTTTAGGGGAATTTCTTTTCCATTGCATTTTATATTTTAAAATAAAAATATATGAAGAGATACATAGCTATTAACATAATGGCATTTTGTCTTTTATTATTGATGAATTTTAATGCTTTTATAAAATGTTCAGCCTAAATGTATTTACATTTGATGTTACAATAAAATTGTTCTCGCTATTTTTCAACAACTCACCCTCTTAATTTCATCAACATGAAATTGTATACTTTTAATAATAGAATGAATAATTGCCCGAACAGTTCTACTGGGAATTATACATAGTCTTTAATTACAGTTATTTTCCAATTCACATATCTTAGGAGCATATGCACAAAGAATATTGGATTCATTCTTTCGTTTTGAACAATTTTGCTGTTAAATAGCATTTGTAGCAAATCAATATGTATCTAATGCTGTATTAGATACTGTCTTTGATTTTGGTTTCTGTATTTGGCATGAATCACACATACATGGATTTATCAAAATAATTTTATTGTTACATATTAACATGTTCTATCACTTTTTCTCTAGGATAATTAATTTGAGCCTCTGCCTATATTTTTAAAAGTGAGCTGTATATTCAAGTTTTGTTCCCATTGCCTAAAAAAGTTCATGAGTTTGTATATTCATCCAAAGACACACCCCCCCTACTCTTTGTAGAAGCCTCTCAAATATTGGAATAGTGCTATCATGTCACCCCTAGTTCTCCTTTTATTTAGATTGGACATACCCAATTCCTGTAACCATTCTTCATATGTTTTAGCCTCCTAATTATTTTTGTTGCTCTTCTCCGCATTCTTTCTAGAGTCTCAACATCTTTTTTATATTGTGGTGATCAGAACTGGATGCAGTATTCCAAATGCGGTCCTACTAAAGCTTTGTAAAATGATATTAGAATTTCACGTGATTTTGATTCTATTAATGCAGCCTAGGATTGCATTGGCTTTTTTTAACTAGTGCCACATACTGTTGGCTCATATTTAAGAGATTGTCCACTAGGATTCCAAGATCCCTCACAGTTACTGGCATTTAGCCAAGTTTCACCTAGTCTACATCTATGCAGTTGTTTTTTCTTGCCTAAGTGTAAAACCTTACTATTATCTATGCTGGATTTCATTTCGTTAGATAAGGCCCAGTGTTCAAGTCTGTCAAGATCTTTTTGGATCTTGAGCTTATCTTCTGCGGTGTTGGCTATTCCTGCCAACTTAGTGTTGATTGAAAACTTGATGAGTTTAGCTTCAATTCCCTTGTCTAGATCATTTATGAATATATTCGAATTTATATACCGCCCGCAGGGAGGCGGAGCCACCAAAATGGTTCCGCCCCAGGCGCCTGATGGACCCT
>JANHFJ010004598.1:88013-99613 GCA_032468195.1 Cerberus rynchops | reverse complement strand
GCCCAATGTTCAAGTCTGTCAAGATCCTTCTGTATCTTAAGCTTATCTTCTGGAGTGTTGGCTATTCCTGCCCACTTGATGTCGTCCACAAATTTGATGAGTTTCCCATCTATCCCCTCATCATGATATACCAAACACAATATATTTTCACACAAGCTATGCCAAAACTAAGCAAGTCCCATTTTGCTTTCAGTACATTGTATTTGCCAGACTAATGGCTTGAATCTTAAGATCTTGGAGCTGAAATCCATTCTTTAACTTCTGGAAGAAAGGAGACAATTCTCATAAATACTCCCTTCTCCTTGCAGCATCATTAGATTCATTAGTGTACCCTCAACTAGTTTTCTCCCATTTTAAGATAATCACCTTGATTTTGTTGTTGGGTGGCTGTTAGTGGGGGTGAACTTTGTCCCTATTTTACATGTTATGATGTGGCATACAAGTAAACAAGGGATCCCGGCTGCTGCAAGCACCCTTGTTAATACTTAAAAAATTGTTTCTAAATTTCCTTTAAAAATCACTGGACTTACATAGCAAATAGGATGAGAAAACTCAACTTATCTATGGTTTTCACAGTTCCAGCACATTGTTTCTAAAAGTGTCATTTCTCTGAAGCATTGGATTGGAAAAAGCATAATTCTATTGATGATAATAGGAATATTTAATTGTGATATAATTAGTCATCTACTAAATGAAAGAGGTTTCTTTTAGGCCACAGCTGTTTATATAACCTGCTATTTTAAGCAGAATTGTGTAAAACACTGATACTCTATTGTTTCGTAAACATGCAATTATTATTAATTGTCACCTACATTAGATTTCCACCCAATCTGCAATGGGTGCTATCAGTTAACTACACTAATATAATTGAATTGCTCATTTAAGATTATCAGCAGTGCCTTACATTTAACTTCTTATAATCTCTATTCAGAGATTATAAAGTTCATACAGCAAGCCATAAATTTCTCCTATGTTATTAAAGAGTGATTGCTCTGCACTTCATAAAACTAAGCTTCTCCTTGAAACTGCTCCATCTCCAGTTCTTTTGCCCCATATTGAATTGTATTAATGATTCATAAATGCGTTTTCAGTGCTGTCCACATGCTGTCTCTTTTTCTTTTACCTTTCAAGGACAACTTAATATAGTTATTTAAAATTACTGGCATTTATATCTTTAATAAGCTGTAAACAGATAATCACGGGCTATAAAGGATTAATTTTTTTCTTGCATTATCAAAGGACAGCAGGAAAAGTACAAAATCCACAGTTGCAACAGCACACACAACTCCATGGCCTGAAATTGCCTGTCATTTAAACCAAAAAGAGGGAGATGAATAGGAAAGAAGCATTAACAAATCATTTTGTGCTTCCAGAGTTTTTCTTTTCTTTTCTTTTCATGAGAGTATGCATTGTTTTCTTCTTCTTTATCTAGACTACAGTAATTCCACCTTCTATGCTTAGGGTCATTATGTGACAATAGGAAAGAGGGCTTTTCACTTAAAAACTTTGAGGAAAACACTCCCACAATCTGTTTTCATTCTGGGGGGAGTTTTCTGATGGTTATCCTTGTTCTCAATTATTATCAAAGAGAATTTGCTCTGAAAGCCAAAAAAAAAAGGAAGAGCCATTGGTGACATTCCCCACTTGTCCCATTACCTTTAGTCAATGTGTTCGCACTGAAAGGGGATAATGGAAATCATAGAAGATTAGGGTTGATTAGAAATTCTTGCAGAGCATCTAATCTAACCCCTTTCCTAGAAAGGAAGCATAGCATTTGCATCAGGTGGTCATCCAGCCTTTGTTTAAATACTTTCAGGAAATAAGCATCAACACCCCACCCCACTCTCCCCCCAAGGTAGTTTATTGTGGTTAAGAAGCTCTTGCCATTGGGAAAATTTCCATATGTCCAACTGAAACCTACTTTCTTGTAACAAGAACCCATTGTTCCTAGTTCTGTCTTCTAGAACAGTTGTTCAGATTCCTGAAAAGACTTCTTGCACATACTTCTTTTTTCCAGGCAAAGCAGACTCAGTGCCTCCAACCATTCCTCACACATCTTTAATTCCAAGCCTTTTCCTACTACGAATAAAGTTGTTTGCTATTTCTCTGTTCCCTTCATTTTCTTACCTATGTAGCTTTCTCCTGTGGCACTTTCTCAACTGTCACATTACTGACAATGTGCAATGTAAGTTCAGTTCTTCAGGAACAATGTCGGTGTACAGCACAACCAGACATCTGCCTCAAGAGGAGGGGCACACTGCCAATTTCTGAAAGCAGGGTGTTTGGCCATATCACTTCCTTATAGATGCCACTACTGTAGTCCGTCTTACACACAATTCATTCTTCAAGATCTGAAAGCTATATTTCTGGCCTTCAGCATGCAAGAGTACAAAATACTAGTTTCTTGATCTTTGTTAAAGCCACTAGTTGCCTTTGCTTCCAAACTTACTGATTAATTGGTGGGCAAATTTTAATCTATAATTATAGCTTTAGTTGATTAATCAACTATAATTGGCTGCAGCATAAAAAGTACTTGGCTTTAGGGTCTGAAGGGAAAACAATAAAGGGCTGAGGCTTTTAAGATGATATTGTTTAGTGAAATACAAATATAACCTAGGTCAGGGTGAAGCAGGAATCTTGATGAGCAGCAAAGGTTGTGCTGTATTCTACTCTTCATCTGCATAACCTAAGAAGGACTTTGCAATACTTTTAAACGACTTTTAAAGGACTTTGCATTACTTTCAGGAACTCAGGAAAAAGATGGAGGACAAATCTATAACTGTCAGTACATCCCAGTTCAAAGTTGAGGGGTATATAATCTTGTCCCACTATTTGATCAAAAAAGCATGTTTTAGTAGATAAACTGAGATTACCAAAAATAGATAGGTCAGTTTAATAGATTCAGAGTAGCTTGTCAATATTTTAATGTATTATGTACAACATAGAGAGCAAAAATTACAATTAATTCAGTCCAAAAAGTGGTTAAAGAGGAAGATTTAAAAAACTGCATTCCATACACACACATTTTTCCCTGAAAGAGAGTGGAGGGAGTCTATTGATAGTTTTTGTTTTCTTCAGTGGATTAAGCCCATCTAACTTTTGTTTGTTTCTCTGAAAAATATGCCACTGCTGTCTGGTACTTTACCACAACCTTTCAACACTGTAGTTTCTCCAAAGGGAAGGGGCTCAGAAAAGGAACCCAATGGTCACTTGGGTCTGAGATTGCTTCCCTCAAGTTCAAGTCCTTTGGACAGAAATACCGATCTTGGTTTTGTTTAGAGACACAATTTTCTTCCTCCCCCCTCACTCTGAAAGACAATCCCAGTGAGGCACATTTTATAAACCAAGAAAAAAAGTCCAAGTCTAGCTACATTATCTAGAGGTATTTGATCAGGTAGGTATTAAAAAAGGAGGAATTGTCCACTTTAACAACTGTAAACATGTCCTTTGTTTGAGGGGGGATACCAAGTCACCTGTACAAAATATCTGCTTTAGGTCTCTGGGGATGCTAAATGAAATGTAATCAATGGCTTCTAATTAGTGATATTACTAGTTTTCACCATTCCTCAATGCATTAAAATAGCCTTAAACTGTTATTTTTCTGAATGTAGTACTGCCAAGCAATAAAAAATGGAGATGTGATCATATAAAAGTATAAATACGCTATTTAAATATAAATAAAATATTTTAAAATTAATTAATAATAATACAGCCAGTGAATCAAGCATTTCCAGAGCCAAAATCACGCATACTTGAAAAACAACAGCATGACTAATACAACACATGAATCATTTGAAACAGGTAGGATTTCAACTCTTTATAGAAATCTACACATGGAAAGGATTTCATGGGGTAAGGGTGCTGCTGCTAAGGCTGCTACTACCCATCAATATAATGGATTTAAAGATAGGTTGCCAACTAACATTTTTCTTTCAGAAGTTACAGTCCAGGCAATTTTATACTGACACAGGCAGTCCTTTGAAAACCTGGATCCAAACTCTTTGGTACTGATGCTAGAACAAACAGAAGGTATATCTGGGGTAGCTTCTCTTTTCCTTAAAGGGCCCACTAGTGGGGATTCGCCACACAAAATCTGAATGCAGTAGTAGCTTCTATTGATTTAGGATTTTAAATCCTAAGACCAGGCACTTTGAATTTCACCAGTAAATAATTGAACTAGCACAGATTCAGCACCTTGTATTTTGACCATCTAGACCAGTGGCGGTGAACCTATGGCACATGTGCCAGAGGTGGCACTCAGAGCCCTCTCTGTGGGCATGCACACTAGTGCCCCAGGTCAGTTCCATCACATTTCTCTGTGGCATTTATCACCGTCATTGGCAGGAAAACAGAAGTTTGTGGGATTAAAAAAGAAGTTCAGTCAATCAATTGCAACTTCTTGCAAAAGAAAAAGATCTCATCTGCAGAGCTGCTGGTATTGTGATGCTCCGCCTCCCTGCCAGCCAGCACATACATGTGAGAGAGTCTTGCAGTTTGGGCACTCAGTCTCTAAAAGGTTCGCTATCACTGATCTAGGCTCTGGCAGCACTGCACAGCATCTGATTCATAGGCCATCTTCAAAGACAGCTCTAAATAAAGATTTTACAGTAATCTATCCTGACTCTAACCAGTCACTACTCTCCAAAAAAAAAAATTGCTTCCCAAATATCTTGTAAGTATGTCAGAAGACCATTGGAAGAGTGTCCTGTGGATGAATGTGACCAAATTAGAAATTTTTGACTTGAATGAAAATATTTTGTTAAAATTACAACAGTTCTATGATTTGTTCAAGGGTATGGGAAAGAACCACATTCATGACTTAGGTACCTGCTCATTCTAAATAAAAACTAGAGGTTTGGGAATATGAATAGCAGGAGCAGAATACTTCCTACCTGGTTCATCAGTTCTTATGTTTACCTATCAAAACAAGTCCCTCCATGCAGCCAAAGTTACAGGTATCTGAAGATCAAACCTGATCAAATAATATTTTTGTGACAATTGAGTTATTAGTGGTTCCTCCCCTTAGAGATTATATCCATTAGTGATCATCAGAGTCAGAAAATCATGACAGACAAGCTTATCATTGTCATAGAAGCCTTGAAATCTTGAAGTAGCCCAAGCAAAATGGCCTGAACATAAATATGAAAGCTATCCCAGACCCAACCCACTTCGAGTATTCAATGCCAAACATGAAAGTCTCCCTGTCAACTTGTTTAAGGGAATGGGCTTTGGGATGGGTGATATTCCAGCAGAATCAGGGTTTTATTCCCTGTTCCATGACCAGATTCTTAGACATAGCAAACAACTGATCAAAGTAGCCAAGGAGGGATTTATAAATGGTACCCTCCCTGATTTGCTGCACTTGATAAAAGATTCCTGTGATTTGGTACAATACCCAAATCCTGCATTTATTCCTCTTTCTCATTCCAGAATATATTTATACTTTGACAGCCTTCTCACTTTCTATCACAAGATCCCATCCAATGTGTCTTAAAACACGTATTAAGCAAAAAGAGTATGTATTGTATTTGAATGCATAGATGTATAATGTGAGTATCAATGGGGACATGGTTGAGGAGGGGTTGGACAAAGAATGCCATAAGCTTTGTGCCAATGTTACACAAATGATACAAATATTGTATAATGGTATCTAATTTGTGACTTAGATTACATTATTCCTGACATTTGCAATATGAAGTCAAAATAGATGAACATCATAGTAACTACAAGATACCCATAAAGAGGACATCTAGACGTCATAGAACTACAAGATACATCTTGTACACAAGATACAACTACAAGATACATCATAGAACTACAAGATACTACAACATCATAGAACTACAAGATACCCATAGAGAGGACTGTATCAATTAATTTTTGATCTCCTGTCATCCAAATCAAAGGTATGGTAGCAAAGAAAAGGAGGAACGCTTTAAGCTTTGATATTGAAAGTAGAAAGGCATCATTTAAATTCTTAGCAAATCTGTCCAGAAAACTAATATGATAAAGAGCAAACCATTGTTCCTCAGTGTGTAGATATGGAGACTCTCCTCCACTCCACTGTCCACTGTCATGACCATTGTTCAGACCAGTCATGCTATCATGACTGCATATAGCCTGGCCCATGACTGCATGCAGTCTGCTCAGTCATCAGGCCACTCAGATCATGTGAAGTGTTAATACCGCTTTATACAGTAAAACCTTAGTAAGACCACACCTGAAATACTGCATCCAGTTTTTGTCACCATAATCTCACCTGGAGATTAAAACATATAAAAAACAGTTGCAGGACTTGGGTATGTATAGTCTAGAGAAAAGAAAGACTAGGGGTGACTTGATAGCAGGGTTCCAATATTTGAGAAGTTGCCACAATGAAGAGGAGGCTCAACTTATTTTCAAAAGCACCAGAAGGTAGGACAAGAAACAATGGATAGAAACTAATCAATGAGAGAAAAACAACCTAGGAAGAATCCTAATAGTGAGAACAATTAACCAAAGGAACAATTTGCCTTTAGAAGTTGTGGATGCTTCATCACTGGAGGATTTTAAGAAGAGACTGGACAACCAATTTTCTGAAAGTTATAGAGTCTCCAGTTTGAGCAGGGGGTTGGACAAGGAAGAGATCCCCAACCAGCTGGTCCATAGACTGGCACTGGGCCACAGCATGCCAGAAATCAGGCTGCACAGACAAGAAAAGCCCCAGTCATGGGATGCAGGCAGCATATGAAATTATGCCCCTTCTGGTCTGTGGAAAAATCTATCTCCACGGAACCAATCTCTGGTGTCCAAAAGGTTGAAGACTGCTGGACTAGAAGATTCCCATGGCCCCTTCTAGCTTTATTCCATATGTATGTTTCAAAATGTGTTAAAGTCATGACAACATATAGCTATTGTTTTGCTAATGAAAAATGAAGGTTACAATTCTGTCTTCATTTACCTAAGAATATATCAAATTAAAATCAATAGAGCTTACTTCTGAGGAATTATAGGGTTACTAAAAATAGGATTGAAAAATGATTCTACAAAGGGGCCCAAAGTCTATTAATTAAGTTCAAATTAGAGCAACATATTGCATAAAGTTATAAACACCAAAGACAGAAAATGGATGATAAAAAGTATGGTTGAACTGCTATAAGTAACCACTACGCCACTTAATGTAATTTTTCTTCAAAAAAAAAAAAAAAAAGGTGCTTGACAAAGTATGAAAAAAGTTACACTAGAAAATAGAGAAAATAAAATAAATTCCCCTAATGTACTACAAATACCAACCACCACACACTACCTACAAACCATATGTTTTTCCCATCTGTTCTGTTATCTTCAACTAAATTTATAGTATTTGAGCTATCAGATGAATTGCAAAGACTGAGATGGGTAAGAATATAAAACGTAGGTGTTGTGACACTTCAAATATTTCCCTTCCCCCCACCTCTTTCTGCCAAATAAATTTTCATCCTTGCTTAATTAATCCAGAATGATTTTGCTGTTTCCTAGGAAGGTGAGAGTCTTACAGAAAAGTATGTAGCCTCACATCTTTACTCCATTCACTATTTTGAATGCCTTTCTCTTCTATTCTGCATCAAAAAAGCAAAATGCTTTAACAATAAATCATGTAACTTCTCACATACGATCACCACGTATAACTGCATGTCGTAAGACAGGTATCATTTAGGTAAATTCAGAGCAGATCATAAATGACAGCCAGTGCAGAACAGTAGGTTAAGGGGTTGGAGTGGTGAGACCAAGCATCTAGTGCTTTCTTGGGCAGAAAAAGCTGAACCTCTCAGGGTCCTCTCAGTCCAACTGGAGTTATTGTCATAGGGAAAATATTTATTTAGCTAGGCTTATAAGTGGCTCCAACTGTCAACTGACTTTGAGGAAGAAGGAACACTAATTCACCACCTGAAACTCCTGAATGAAAAATAGGACACAAAGCTAATGAACAAACAAACCAATCATAGAATGATTATATGTCTGTAAATCTCAGACACCCATTACCACTAATGGCTCAAATAACAGCACCTAAAAGGATTGGGAGATCAGACTTTAGGGCCACCTCAATCAATCTTGCCTGCTCTGACTGGCAGCAGCTTTCTAGAGTTTGGGACAGAGGAGCCTCTTTCTATCAGCTTCTCCTTCTACCAATTGCTTCTTCATCATATAGGACAAGTGCTGAACCTTTGAATACTGGGCCCTTCTTTAGAAGTGAGATGCAAGATGCCACTAACCACTCAAAGCTTCCAGAAAAGGTATGAACTCTTCTTTCAAGAAATGATCATTTCAAAAGAGCAAATTGAGCTTTGGTCGTGCAGTGCTTAGAGTGCAATACTGCAGTAGAGCAGTACTTCTGCTGTCTGCTGGTTCAAATCCCACCAGGCTCAAGGTTGACTCAGCTTTCCATCCTTCTGAGGTGGGTAAAATGAGGGCCCAGATTGTTGGGGGCAATATGCTGACTCTGTAAACCACTTAGAGAGGGCTGGAAAGCACTATAAAGCAGTATATAAATCTAAGTGCTATTGCTAATATCAAGCTCCAGTCCCTGTCAGAATCTTCCATCTTCCTAGGAAGGAAGGATATTTTTATTTGTATATGGTGATATTTCGGGTTAGTTTCATTAGCAAAAAGGAACCACCCATTGGATGGATGGAAGTTGAAACAAGAACATCATAGATTTGCTCTTCCTAATTTGGTCTGGATATATCTTCAACATAATCAAATTACCAACCCTATCCAACAGAGGCAGTTTAGTCTAGTGTTTAAGGCACATAGCTAGAAAGGAGGCAGTGAGTTCTAGTCCCACTTTAAGCATGAAACCTGGCTAGGTGACTTTAGGCCAGTTTCTCTCACTCAGTCCAACTCACCTCATAAGGTTGTTTTTTTGTTTTTTGTTTTTTTTTGTGGGGAAAATAAGAGGAAGGAGTATTAGGTACGTTTGCCATTTTGAGATATTTATGAAAAAAAAATAAAGGAAGATAAAAATAAATAAAATATCAGACTATCAGAATGGAAAGCAAATTCCCATTGCTGTCACTGCCACAGTTGGATTCCAAGTATTCTGCCAACTCCCATGACTTTAATCATAAGTCTTACAACAATTGATATTTTTAAAGTTCATGTTCCCAGAATCAAGGTCATTTGGCAGCAACACAGCCACATATTTAATAAACAAACTATTTGAACGGAATTGCTAAATAGAGGATGGCTGTCTGCTGATTTTGTGATGTCTGAATGGACTTGCCCTTTGATGAACAGGTTAGCTGTTCAATTAATTTGTTCTGAAAACAAGGATGTGGAACAACTGCCCAGTTCATCCGTTGGTATTTCTCACTGATCAAGCAATTTCAGAAACCACACAGCCAACCCACTGCTCTAAGTTTAGCTGAGAGAGTGGGGTGTGTGGGAAGTGCTTAACAATTCTTTAAAAATACATTTTTAAGTCTTGACAAATTGTGATGTCAAACCTAAGCCCAATAGCTAAAAAACATATGACATTATGAGACTGATTTATTCCACCAAGATTTTGAAGAGCCCAAGTCATTTTAGATGACCCAGGTTGATGAAAGTGGACCACTGGTGTAATATATTAAACACCCCCCCCCCCAGAAATCCTTGGCAAAGAGATACTCCATTACTGATGGGAATTGTGGCAGCTGAGATGGGCACCATGTTGCAGAAAAATGACTTCCCCAGAGTTTTTGTGACACAGTTCGTCCTCTTCTAAAATCCTAAATTCTCTTCTCTGAACTCACCAATTAACTATTACATATTTGAACACCATATTACCATTCTATTCAATTAATCACACTGACTAACTGACTACATCTTGCAATTCCACATTAATTAATGAATACACAATTAATTCTTTAATCACAGACTTAAAATGTGAAATTCTACTGAAATAGGCCTCACCACCCTCTGTGAAATAGTTCTCAGTACCAGTGATGATATTGACAAACTAGCTACATGCACATGTCGCTCCAAGCCATATGTTAAATTTGTTTTATTTCTTCACTGCAGTACTAAATTGTGGCACATTAACTGTCTGGAAAAAAGAGGGGGAGGGTTCTTGCAGAAGGAAATCCCCTGAAAACTGCCCAGTCAGATGAAACCTTCTCCAAATAAATGCATTCAGTTTTGTTGATCACAAGTACCCACAGAGGATAACAAGAAACTATGACAAAGTTTGTTTTGCATGTTGCAATGCAAATCACATGACTTATATCTGACATCAGGACACAAGTACAAATGGATAGGGTCAACATCATGACCCATAATTGTTGATGTAGCCACTCTGAATTTGCATTTTTTTTCATTCACCATCTTCACTTTTCCTATCTCAAAATCCCTTCATAGTTATCTGAGTCAAATTTTCTATTTTTTTAAGTGAAAAGTTAAACAAAGGAATTTGAGCTCCAACTGACTTTTAAGCATGTCTATTTTTTCCCACCAGTGTTCAAATAATATCATACGCTTACCACTTGAGCATCGCCAACCAGCATGTACAATTGTGGACGTGCAGATGAAAGCTCTTTGTTTTCCAGTGTATTTACTGGAGAACAAATGATACGAGCATTCTCCCCCTCATCTGACACACATCTTCAGAACTTTAATTAAAAGTAACTTTGCCTCCCAATCTAAGATTCATTTTAGAAAAGGTTTTGAATATTTTCCCTTCCTCATTGAATTTGGTAGCAAAAATGATGGTACACTTCTTCTGATCCCAAGAACAATTTGTGGTTTACCATAGGGAATTGTTAATTGTTTCCCTTTCAAAAATTACCATTATCTGTATAATAAATGCATTCTGATATTTTTGAAACCCAAGTCAGTAATTAGGAGAGATATGAAGGAAGGCACAATGAAATCTCTATACACTGAAGGTTCAGAGATGACATACTCATTGACTCCAGCTGTTTGGGGAAGTTTGAGTGCAAACTAAACTACTCCCATTCCATCGGCATCTCTCCCAGATTGCAACATAAAGGAAGCCACGGTTCCAATCCTTTGCATGCTGACTTGAGAAGAAGCCGTTTACAATTCAGCAGACTAATTTCAAACTAATCATGCAATGGTGGAGGATAAGGCCAACTCTGGAAAGATTTGAGGTCAAGCAAGGCAACTCATATCTTATGGTCTGATATATTTTTCTATGCTACTTTGTCATCCCTGCGAGATCTTCCAAACTTGCCATCAAAATGCGATTTGTGGCTCAAATTTGCTACACTTTATTTGTTCAGCAATGGAACAATTTAAGAGGTTAAAAGTGTTGAATTCCCAGTTTTAGGAAGAGTAACGTGATCTTGTTGCATTTTGATATGATCAGTTCACTTTTTTTAAAAAAATGAAGCCTTTTGCTAGAAAATGATTGTCCACTGCTAATCAAAGGAATGCCAAGCCTCCAGAGTCTAAGGAAACAGAACCTTCTGAGCTGCTCAACTGAGTCCAAGGACCAGACCTGAAGGGCTTTTTCCTCTTTGGGGGACCAAAGCGGGCTCTCTGGATCAAAGACGGAATGCAAATTTAATTCAAATTCAAATTCAAATTCAAATTTTATTTGTCACATGCACAATCATACATGGTACAATATGCAGTGAAAT
>JANHFJ010004595.1:29196-40756 GCA_032468195.1 Cerberus rynchops | reverse complement strand
TAGCTTCTCACTAACCACACTTGTAGCATATCCAGTGGATAACCACAGGGGGAAAATATTGTTGTGTTTTTACTTGAATAACTAGGAACATATAATGGGAATGCATGAGGAAAAAAAGAAGGGAGTTGTAATAAAATAAATCGTAGAGTCCTTTCACATTATTTTAATTTAGAATTTTAAATTTAATTTTAATTATTTAATTTTAATTTAGAAGTACATCTGAACATAATAAAGTTCAACTCTTTGACACATGCAATTTCAGTATTTCGTTTCTTTCGGCATTTTGACATTTAAATAACTTGAGCTGCAAACATTGTGAAGTTAGGCTTTTCTTTTATTTTTAAGCTTTGTTCCATCCCGCATCACTATTTGCCATTCAGTAAACAACTCTACCATTTAGCACACCACAGTTTACATCATTTTATAAATAAATGACACACATGCGGGCGAGCGGGCAAGCATGCACACACACAGTGTCACACACCCTTGTGTTTGCTCTTTCTACAAGGAGACCAAATAGCCTACAGGAGAAAGCAGAGACATGACAAAGGGTTACATAAATAATATTCTGCCCCAAATAGCGCCCTTGATGTACTTTATTTAAAACAGGATTCACAAAGTTCAGCCCCTGAATATTTTAAAGCTGCAATTTGTATAATGGAATGAAACAGGCCAAATGAGATGACAACAATTCATCATGTCTTAGTACAATCTGCTTTCTTTTTTTAATTAGTTCATGATGGATTCTGAACATTCTGAAGGTCAAGCTCTTAAGATTACAAAAAAAAAGAAATGAGTTAAAATATTATGTGGTTATGAGCTACAATTTTAATGAAGGTATCACTACCAAGTAATATTGTTTTTATTTTCTTTTAACAGCAACATATTATGGGGAGGGGGTGAGACAGAGAGAGAGACAGAGACAGAGACAGAGACAGAGATTGACAAAATTTATAGAACAATGTTACCTTTTACTGACGTTGATACTTCTGTTGGTAAGCCTGTACCACCATCTTTCCAATATGGGTTCAGCTCCCTTTCTGAAAGCAGCAACTATTTGGAAATAAAAATAAAAATAAAAACAAAAAAGTTATATAGTTAATAATTTCATGGAAGTACAGTTCATGCCTCATCCAATTTTACTTTACCTCTACAACCATTTGGAACAAATTCCAGAGGTACATATTTTACTTTTCTCATATTTACTTAATTTGGTCACACGGCAATGATTAATTAATTTTAATTAATAGTCACCATGATACAAAAAAAGAAGTTGAAACCCTAGAAAAGAATGCAAGGAAGAGCAACGAAGTGAATAAGGGAGGCTAAACCATGTGAAGAACTATTGGCGGTACAAGGTATGTCTAATTTAACAAAAAAGAAGGACCAGGGTGATATTATAATAGTCTTCCAGAACTTGAGGAGCTGTCACAGAAAAGAAGGAAGTCAACCTATTGTGGGCAAGTAATAGATGGAAGATTATCAAAAAGAGATTCAACCTAGAATTAAGGAGAAATTTCCTGATAATGAGAACAATTAATCAGTAGAACAGAAATTGTGGATGCTCCATCACTGGAGATTTTCAAGAAAACACTGGACAGCCATTTGTCTGGAATGGCATTGCCCTCCAAGATTCCTTCCAACCCTATTGTTGTGTGTTATATGTTCTAACATGGTGCAGTGGTTAAGTCAGTGTCGCAGGAAAACTCTGCCCGTAGCCTGGAGTTCGATCCTGATGGGACTCAAGGTTAACTCAGCCTTCCATCCTGCCAAGGTCACCAAAATGAGGAGCCAGATTGTTGGAGACAATACGCACAAATAATGCTGACATTTAAACCACCTAGAGGGTGCTGGAAAATGCTACCATTATCACTAAAAAATTTTTATGCTAAGATTGAAAAAGTACCCCAAAACTTTAGCTTATTACAGCTAATAAATAATAAATATATAAGTTTGACCGAACCACATTACATCAAAAATGGGGGAGAAATAGTTTGATGACAATGGCACAAGTCGCTTATTAACAGAAAAGCATTGTTTGTTATATATGTGTAGCCGTAAGGCATTCCACCCATTAATATAATGAATAATTAAAATACAGTTAAAAATAAGAAATCACAATTCAACACTGGCCTCGCAGCTATCAATAAAATATTTCAAGCTTTTTAGTTTAAAAACAAACAGGAAACCAATTGTTACCTACCAAAGTAATCTGATTAAAATTCAGCGAAAGCCCATGCATTTTGTTTCCAAATAAATTTATTTAAATGTTACTTTTATTTATGTTAAAATCATTCTGTTTTTCTAATTTATATATATCACAAAAAGTATGGCTTCATTTGCTTCCAGGATTTTATTTTCATTTTTTGGGCAAGAATCAACCAGACAAGCAGAATGCTTATTACTGCTGGATGGAAGTGCCCTATGGCTACGTATGTATTATAAATAAAGCATGGAAACCTGAATTGGCTCTCAGGAGAATTAAATCCACAAATTAATATCTGATAGCTGAAGAAATACACATTCTGGCTGTAAGTAAGTTCCTTGCAGCTTTTTAATCAATTAGTAACCACACCCACCTGTTCATTTTCCTGGGCTTTTTGCTGCTTCAATATTTTTTCTTTCTCCCTTTCAGCCTTCAGCGACAGGGTTTTGACAGACATAAAATCTAAGGTCATCCATTCATCCCTCTATGAAAAAAGAAACACATTTTATTTCTTATTAAAAGAGATCCAAACTCAGCAACAGCTTACTTTTGAGATAAAGGACAGAAAAGATGAAATTACAGGCTGTGGAATGGAAAAAAAAAAGTTGATGGATGTTTTGAATAGATTAAAAATAATTTCATTTAACAATCTTACAGCAATTCATAAGCCTAGCCCGTCCATCATTTTTTTAATTCCATACCTATGTTTTAAAGAATGTGTTTTAAATAATGACAATAGATCATGTCAGAATAGGAATTCTGGGCAAATGTATATGCAAATTGGGAATTTATTTCTCTGTTAAGAGTCTCATATTTTGACAATTTTACAAGATGCTGGAACATTGATGATACGCAATAGCAATAGCACTTAGATTTATATACCACTTCAGTGCTTTACAGCCCTCTCTAAGCAGTTTACAGAGTCAGCCCCCAATAATTTGGGTCATTTTATCCACCTGAGAAGGAGGGAAGACTAAGTCAACCTTGAGTTGGTGAGATTTGAACTGCCAAATTACAGGTAGCCGGCAGTCAGCAGAAGTAGCATACAGTACTACACTTTAACCACTGCACCACCGTGGGTCATCTATCAACTATCCTTACAGAACATTACGATCTGCATTCTCGGCTTAAAAAAAAATCACCACCCCACGGAAGTCTGAAACTTTCTGTTCCTAGACTGGTCATTTTTGTTTGCAATCATGTTGAACTTCCAACTACAATTGTGAAAAAAAAAATGTATAGAAATGATTGCTTGTCTCGAATTGCTTTGTTTATCTTAATCAATTGATATGATCAACACTTGATCACAATGGCAATTCTGGGAAGCTAATATAAACTACAACTACAATCAATAGTAATACATATATAAATAGGGCATCATAAATTGTTTGCAGAGGATACATCAGTCTCACAGATCAAATTAACCTCTCAACCTCTGTACCCAAGAAGAGACACATTTTTAAAGCTTTCCAAAATCTCAGAAGGGATGCAGTCAACTGAATCTCTTGAGGCATGATCACACAAATTTGTAGGGTAAATCTTAAAATAGGATTGGCGTTGTTGTTGTTTTTTTTTAAATCTTCCCAATCTAAGGAAAAGCAAGAAATCCTGGCCCTGCAAAAATTTGACATTTCCCTACTGATGGTTGTCCTCTTTCCTCAAATGTTAAGCACAATTCCCATCTGCAAAAAGGATGCAGCTATCATTGACTGCAAAAGTAGCTACTATAAAAATGAGCATATTACCGAAACTATTATACCTATTTCAAACAATACCGATAAAGCTGGGGAAAAAATATTTTGAGGAACTCAATAAAGTAATATTAAAATACATCTGGCAAGGGAAAAAAGCAAGAAGAGGTTTACAAATGTTACAAAATTTTAAAAAATAGAGGAGGCTTTGGGTTTCCAGATTGGGGAACTGTATTATCAGGTTGTGGCACTTACATGGGTAAAAGAATGGATAATTGAGGCATATAAGATTATTGACATTGGAGGGGCACGACTTGCAACTAGGATGGGATGCCTTCTTATGGTGTGGGGAAAATAAAATCCATGGTTACTTTCAAAGACATTATATTAAGAATGCTTTACCGTTAGTATAGGAGAAAATTAGAGAACAACACTATCTGAAAATACTAGTCTGGCTTTCCACAATGGAAGCATTGATACGCCTGAATGTAATTGATTTAGAGAATATTGTTAGAGATAAAAGACATTTGAATGAAAATGGGGGGCTCAAAACAAAACAAGAATTGAGCGAACAAGGGACTGATATGACATGGTATTCACAAGTGCAGATACATTCTAGAAATGAGAAAGATGCTAAAATATATGTTTTTTTATAAAGAATTAACAGAATTAGATCAAATACTAATAGGGATAGGTGAAAAACTATAACTATAAGAAAATATAAGATTATCTATTAGGTATTAAACTGGAAGAGGAGCAGGTGAAGGAGACAATGATAGCGTGATTATACAATAGAGCTAGACAAATAGCAGAAACTATGGGATAGGAATTATAAACTAACAATGTCAACTGCTTATAACAGTGATGGCGAACTTATGGCACGCGTGCCCAAGATGGCATGCAGAACCACCTCTGCGGGCACGCTAGCCATCGCCCCAATTCACTGTGCATGTGCACGACTCCCGCATGGCTGCGCATGTGTGCGCAACTCTACACACGACTCCGTGACTGCGCATGCACACATGAGTCCTGCACAACTTCAAATGAGTGTGACCGCAGTGTGCACATGTGCAAAAGGCACGTGCAAATCGCATGAGCGCAGAGCCATGCACATGCACACACGTGCGGTCACATTCGGCACTTTGGTGCCGAAAAGGTTTGCCACCACTGGCTTATAAAAAGAATTTGCACAAAAAGGATGCTTACCTGAACTGATGTAGGGTTTTCCACTGTTTCTTCTTCTGATTGTTCTTTTTTCGCCTTCCAAGCCTGCTCAGTGCTGGAAGACTGCGCAACAGGCGCTTCTACCCATTCTTCTGAAGAACCCTAAGAACCCATTTTCAAATAATCATATGTGTTTTAGAGGATTGTAGAGGCCTTTAAAGCTCAATGAAATAATGTAAAAGTCATTTAAAAACCTATTTCCTTTTCTATACGAATAAGAAGAGTTATCTTAGCTATCCAGAAAGAGAGAATAAAGGAGCTATTATAACATTATAATAGTCTTATTGGTGACTGCAGCTCTTTAAATGTATTTATAAGAGTTGGGCAATCAGATAAAAAGTAACTAAGTACAGCTGATATTTATTGATATTTATATTTATCGCTTTCCCCCCACTGAAAATAGGCCATCAATTTGTTCAGTTGGGTACTATTATTAATAATACAGCGCTACATAAAAAGACAGGATGTTAGCTCTCAAAAGACTTTCCAAAGGAATTACTTTTGCAATCTTCCTGTTATAAATGTCCACTTAACATGCTAAAATAAAGGCAACGCATTTTCACAGCTGGAAGTCACACGATCTTGTGGGAATGATGAGAAGAAGCAACAATATAGCCTATACATAATAACACAATTAGAAGAAAAACCGAAACAAAGTGCAGACAACTGTATTGTTAAGGGCACTTGCTTCAAGTGAAATAACTGACCTCGGTCATAAGCGGATCTATAGTTCAAGAAAAAGCATGTAGCCATCAGATATAAAACACCAGTTTGTATTAAACTAACTAATCCAACTGAGCATCAGGGATTTGAAATCCAACAAACTATCTGAAGGTTACTATATTACAGAAGGCTGGGAGATTTTCTACCATTGGAGACTCTTAAGCTAAATGTGTAAAATTGTGCAGAGCGTATCCAGTAATCATATACAATAGAGTCCAAACAACATTACTGTTAAGTATTACAATGAACAGCGTCAATAGAAGCAATAATGAGACAAACAAGTTCATATTTAACCTTTCAAACAGGCCAATATTCTGTATGCTGTGTCTAATGATGCATTATTACCTATACTGAATGCATATAGCACTATGAGAAAAGACCCAGCATCTGAAATCTGGCTCCTTCTGCAATGTGCTTTCTATTTTATTCTATATTACATCAGATCTATGCTTCAAAATGAATGTTCATTTCACTATCTGTTCATTCCACTTTCTTAATACAGGTGGAATTTTCTTCCTCTGACCTAATGGTCTATTTGCATGCTTGTTAGTCTTTTAAAAATAATAGACTGATATTAAATTCTAAGATATTGGTCAAATTAAGGAGTAAGTACAGTATAATCATTAATACAAGTAATAAGGTGCTTTCTCAGTTGGCAACTTGGATTTTAAAACTTACAGAGCTAGTATGGTATGAATCATCTGTTTTTTCTCTTTTAGTCTTTTTCTTCTGCTTTTCCCTTTTATGCTTTTTTGAATGCTTCTTCTTTGTAACAGTATGTTCCTACAAAAAGCAACATTTGTATCAATCTGACAAGCCACATAACTAGAATTAGGAAATTACACGGTATTTTATCCTTTTTAAATCACCACCCTGCTAAAAACACCCCAGGATAGTTTGCTTAATGGTTTATTTTATTATATATCACACCCAAAACTTCTTTGGTAGAGAGATACTTAGCATGCGTTAGAAACAGACATATAAAAGATGTATTCTACAATAACAGGGTTGATTTCACAACCCAGTGAAATTTTATTTGACTAAGCAACATGTCTTTCCTTGGACTACAGTGGTTATTATTTGGCTGCAAATGTTCACTAGAACTAGGGAGAGGCTTGGTGTAAGCATATACAGATAAACTCTGGATAATCACTTTCACTCCTTGCAACAGTTTTTCTTTCTTTCGGGTAATCCTTAATTTCCTGCTCAGAGCCTTTCAGCTGCTTGTCTCCTTTTTTTTTCATTCTTTGTTAGCACCAGCCACCAGTGAACTGGGAAATGTTATGTTAGAATCGGGGACAATTATATAACATTCATCCTGATGTTTTAAGACATGTGACTGAAGCAGCACCGAAGCATTTGGAATAAAGACAAGACATAATTTTCTACTCTTCTTTTTCGGATGAGCGCCTGTGATTTTTTTTCTCTTTATTATAGTGGTGAATATTATTCATTCTTTCCTGCACCGTGCTGCTAGCTTCTCCCATTTTCTGCTCCTGAATTTATCTATTTCAGAGAATGACATTCAACCATTTACGGAGGGCTCTCCTTATGCTATTTCCCGTTCTGATTCTTTCTTTATCATCCTTTCTTTTTCTTCTCTTAGAATGAAGGATTGGTTAACTATTTTTTTAAAAAAAAAAAACTCCAGCCTCTTTTAAGTACGCTAACAAAGGAGCACGCTTGGATTATCGTTTTCCTCATTACCAGCTGTGGTGACAAGGCAGAAGGCCATTGTTATCTTGAAGAGTTTTAGTGATGTATTTTGATTCCCCACTCCCTCCCTTTCATATTAAGGAAAGTCTAGCAGTTTAGAGCTCATTCTGCACTAGCCTGTTTTTCAGTCTTGCTTCCTTAATAAAAGGGGAGTGGGGAATCTTCACATAGTTTCAAAGCTACGAAAGTCTCAAGAGTTTCAATTCCCATTCAGAAGTCACGTGCCAGTCAGTTAAAAGTCAGGTCTTGCAGTCTCCTGACCATAGCAGGATCATGAAGCAAATTTTGAAGCAGGTTTTTTGGGTTGGTTGTGTTGTGGGGAGCTTCTACATGGAACCTAGCATTAGGTACTAGAGAAAATGGCCTCCCTTGGGGCATTTCTACTGTCATTAATAAGGTGTTCCTAGCAGCTTAGGAATGTAAAACTAACAGTTGGGCTGACAATATATAAACCAGGATTGTTACTTTAAATACTGTAACTTTAATGCTGAAAATGTGATTGGCTGCTGCTTCCTCAAGCGGCCATAAGATGGAGCCAGAATCACTGGTAGATGGTGGTTACTGTTATTGTGGCTGAGGAGTTAGAAGTGCCGTATTAACCAGCAAGGATCTTCTGTGAGTTTTTGCTACTGTTTGCAAACTGTTACCGAACTGTATATTTGTTATTGGACTTTGATTTTTGGATTATCCCTGAACTGAACTGTTTGATGGCTGACTTTTAACTGTGTATGAATTTGGATTGGACTTTGCATACCTCTATTTCCCCAAAAGTAAAAACCTATTTTTCTACTCAGTGTCTCTGTATTCTGGTTTGTGTATTTTACCACACCACTCTCACAACGCTTCGCTGTGTACTCATTCTCTAAACAGGACCATCCTTAACAGAATATAAAAATTACATTCAATTCCAGCTTTCCACTGCTCTCCTTTCTGCAATTCATTTCACCCTACTCATTTCTTTTCCAATTTCTTTTACATTTGCTTCTTTGTAAAAAGAAAAATATTATTCTTCCATTTATTTTTTCTTTGACTCTTTTTTACAAGCAGAACCATTACCATGTCACACACGTCTAAAAAAAGTGTGCTGTGTATATTAAGCTGTCTAACCTCTTTCATCCTCTCACACCCTCGGCTGCCCTTATGTTCCAGGGCAGCCTTTACCCAGAGTGGGTCTCATTCTTTGGCTAAGAATCCCTTTGGTTTTCCTTCCCCAGCTCAAAAATCCCAGTAGAAGCTTCTTTGGGCTAAGAAGCTAAGCAGATTAAAGTCAGCTGAGAAGATGAAGGGTTGGACTGGGAAAAGCTAAGAAGCAACAAGAATATTCCACACAATATTTCTTAGATGTTCCATAAAATTGAAGGAGTTGACCTTAACTGATACCAGAGATGATTCTTGTGATCCTTGTGGAGTTTTATAAGCACAAGCTACTACTAGAGCAATGGCTCCCATAGTAATCCTCAAAACAGGCAAAGAATTTTCTCTTCCTATCTGCCCATTGACCTGAACCACAGTTATTTACACTACTGCTGCTCTGTAGGGTGTCTGATTTCATTTAGGCTTTATTGGCAAAAATCCTTTAGTGTTATTGTGCACAACTTCCATTTCATTTATGGTTTTAATTTTGGACCTCAATAGTTCAGACTGGATATATCCTTTGCTTTGGTTACTTCCCATTGGTTTTCCAAAGTTTTCAGTGATAAGTATCAATGGAAGAGATAAAGAACATTCTTCACCATTCTCATTTTCCAGGCCATTCTTGATCCTTCTAACAAGATTTTTATTCTATATTCCTCATACAGATCCTTCATGCCAGCTGAGATTCAGGAGTCTTACCAAAGAGCTTTCTATGTCCTGTGTATCATTGCTCATTTTCTCTTCCATTCCAGCTTCATTCTTTCCTTCGAACATCTCAGTTTTATAATAATTCCATCAACGGGGTATATTTGGCTGAGAATGGAGAGCTGGTAGTAGACCTGGATATTTTGAACACAGTGATTTTCCCCAATATGTCTGCTGTCCCAGTGATACTTGGGAGTCTAGAAAGTGTGGGATCCTTGGATTTCAAGTTGATGATGGACCAGAATGCTATTGCAAAGATGGAGAGGCTGAGCAAGGTGGGGAAAATACTTTATTCTACTTTTTATGAAGGTCTTTCCAAGATGATTGCAAAATTGGAGCAGGGATGGACTTGAGATGTCATCTCAATTCTCCCTGAGAGGAAACATCTTCCCATTAGATGTTCAGATGTCTATGAGAAAATTATCCTTAACTATTTCAGTTAACTGTTTATCAAACCTTTACAAGGAAGCTAGATTTAGATCATGGGACAAAGTGATTGATTTTGTCCAAACAGAAATCTATTCAACTTTCTTTTCAGTGGGTACATTGAGAATTTAAAATAAAATTGTGGTGAGAGAAAAATTAGAAGGGAAATAGACAAACAGCAAGCAACCACATCAGTTTGAGCTCTATGTTTCTTGTAAGCTTTGAATTTAGCAAAGCTAAACCTTGATTTGGAGACCCATAAACTTTTACTTTTACTTCTTTTAGGAAATAAATTAATTCATGTTGTGGAATTTATTTTTCCCCTCTCTTTCTGGTCAGCCCCAGCCTCCTTCTAGATGTGTGGAAAGCTGTCCTCCAGGATTCCTGAAGATGACTCAGGAAGGGAAGCCCATCTGCTGCTACAATTGTTGTCCTTGTGCAGAAGGATCCATCTCCACCAGGGAAGGTGGGTGACATCAGGAAAAAGGAGAAGATTTTGGGGAGGATCAGAGATCCTGAGGTTTTCCATGAACATACATTTTGAAAATCTTGGCTAGAGGGATCCCACCTCTTTGAGTCTTGATAAAGATATACATTTATGTCATAGTGAATTATAAAAAAAATATTTTGGAGATAAATGTGGTATATAGATCAATCAAACAGGGATACAGATCATGTATAAAGGTACGGGATAAGTGAGGGGTGAGTGTTGTGAGAGAGATGACATCTCTTACTCTTTATCCTTCACAACACATCTTCCATGTTTCAAATTACTATTTACTTCATTGCTCTGAATAGTGATAATTTCCAGATTCCAGAATATAACGATGGAACTTTGATTGGATTTTTGTAGGAGGATTGATCAGATTCTCGCAAGTGTCCATGTGTCATGAGTGTTTTGTGCAGCCATAGTTTCACTTTATAGCTACTTGCCTTTAATTCAAGGATGTATTTCATCCAAGTCTCACAGACTGTCTCTGACATGCTCTTAATTTTACTTGCTGGGGAGTGGGGAGTTGGTAGCCTTCTGTAATAATTCTTTGACTGCTTCATCTGTTCAAGTGGTTCCTCCTTTGGTCTGCTTCAGATGACTGCTGGGTTTATATTTCCTGAGTCTAACATTGCAGAAGTTCTGCTGGAGGCTCCTCTTAAAGCAATTCATGGCCCACGAAGAGGAGAGGAGAGGGGAGGGGAGGGGAAGAGAGGAGGAATCATTAGTTGGGGTTGAGCCAACCTTCTTGATCTTATTGCAAGATGTTCCTCTTTCTGATAATAAAAAAATGTGGAATTCTTTTTGATGTCCTCACTCCACATCCAACTCATCTTCAA
The DNA here is from genome assembly GCA_032468195.1 of Cerberus rynchops. Classification (NCBI taxonomy): domain Eukaryota; kingdom Metazoa; phylum Chordata; class Lepidosauria; order Squamata; family Homalopsidae; genus Cerberus; species Cerberus rynchops. The sequence goes on along the minus strand of JANHFJ010004595.1, from coordinate 29,602 downwards.
GGGCTACTCCACCTAACCTAACATTCCTTTCTCTATGGCAAAAGTAGTCTTTATCCATTTCAGCTATCATAAGCTATGTTAAGTGATCCTTCACATGTATTTCATTCTACTATAAGCTGGATCTCATTGGTGTCTTAAAGTATCGACAAAGGCTGGCCTCCAATTTTCGAGAGGTTCAGCAGTGAAAAGGTAAAACGGTGGAAGTTCCTTCCTTCCTTGAATCCTTTCTTCTTCCCTTCTTCTCTTTCAACAAGTTCAATTGATGAAATGGTAACCATGCTCTCTACATGGGGCTCCCCTTGAAGAGCATCCAGAGGCTGCAGCTAGTGCAGAATGCGGCCGCGCGGGCAATTATGGGAGCTTTTCGAAGCTCCCATGTTACACCTCTCCTGCGTGAGCTGCACTG
>JANHFJ010004594.1:35598-47811 GCA_032468195.1 Cerberus rynchops | reverse complement strand
GCTTTCCAGCCCTCTCTAAGCGATTTACAGAGTCAGCATATTGCCCCCAACAATCTGGGTCCTCATTTTACCCACCTCGGAAGGATAGAAGGCTGAGTTAACCTTGAGCCTGGTGGAATTTGAACCGGCAATCAGCAGAAGTACTGCAGTACTGCACTCTAAACACTGCGCCACCAAGGGCAAGGTTGACTACAACCATCTTGCCAGTCAAGGGCTTGGAACTGATAGTTGACAGTTATGCAATTTAATCCCCAAAACTGAATATTCCCCTCACCTCCATTTTACAACAAAAAATAGTGTTTGTAGTATGTGGCTGCCAGATATTGCTGAACTCTAGACTTCAGTAGTTCCAATAGTATAAAACAATAAAACAGATACTGTGAGCTATAATTCACCAATAGACAGAAGGCAACAAGTTGCCCAGACTAACTTATTTTAGGTACAAGCCACGGTCAAAACAAATCACAAATATGTAGGAATCATTAGGTATGTCTGTACTAGACACTTCACATGATTAACTTAACTCATGGCTTATTCCAATAATTCAATTTCCTGAATTAACATATCACACTGAACCATACCACTAATCATGTCATATGTGAAGATATATATATATTTTGGCTCAGAGTCATGAAACACAGTCCAACTATTTTTGTGTATGTATTTGAGAAAGAGTTAATCCACAAGTAATTCTTCTTGAGAAAACTTAAGTGCTAAGGAATTCTTCAAAACTTCAAACATAAGTAGTGTGAGGACATCTGGCATAATTACAGCATTTGCCCTTTGGAATAGCATTCCTCAAAATATAGAAGGGTTGTATAGCTCCCCCCCCCCTTTAAATATTTTACAAGTCAATACTTTGCTTTGTTCCCAGATTAGAGTTATTTATGGACCCTGACGATTTTTTCTGGATTTTATTTATATGGTTTTATTCAGACAGTATCCTTTTTAAAATGTGCATCCTTTTAAACATTATAAGTTGCCCAGAGTAGAATCAGGCAACTTAAAAATCCAATATATTAAATACATAATTGAGTACATAAGTATTTAAGTTCAGAAATGACAGGAAAATATAAAAGTAGAGGAATTTCATTGAATTCCAATTTAAAAAATAAATATTTGTCCTGGAGACCATATTTTTAAGATAAAAACTTCATTTCAGTTAATAAACTTCTGAACACCTTCCTAAATTAATATCAGCTTATCTTGCAGGTTACATACAGTACAATGGGTGAGTTTACAAATAGTCCTCAACGTACAACCACATTTGAGTCCAAAATTTATGTTGCTAAGTTGAGATTTGTTATGTGAATATAGCCCCATTTTACACCCTTTCTTGCCACAGTTAAGTGAATCACTGCAGTTTTTAAGATCATAACACAGCTGTTAAATGAATCTGGCTTCCCCAATGTCTCTGCTTGTTAGAAAGTGGAAAGGTGATCACAGGACACTGAAACCGTCATATAAACTAGTTGCTAAGAGTACGAATTTTGATAACATGACCATGAGAATGCTACAGTGGTCATAAGTATGAAAAATGGTCATTTTTTCAGTACCATTGTAACTTTGAACTGTCATTAAACAAATTAAGTCAAATACTATCTTTATTACTTCTTAACTTTGAACAAGCTAGCCAAGATTATTATTTTTACTATGAACGTGTTTCATTTTGTGAAATAAAGATTCTTTCCATAATAAAAAATAAGATTATATAAGAAATACAGCATGTATTGTTCAAAAATATTTTAAAGAAATGTGTGGGGTTTGCATGGACAACAACACTATTCATTAAAGGAACTCTATTTTTTCCAATTTCTGGGCAAGCCTAAAGGGAAGATAACATGCTGCTGTTGTCATTTGGTCAGTCACCTGGACTTTAAGGAATTAGTTCCTCAGAAAAAACCAGGTTCCTTCAGTGCACTTTCAACATTGGCAATTTCCATATGTGTGGGCTTCAGAGCCCAGAAATCCACAACCAATAAGGCCATTGATAAGAATTCTGGGAGTTGAAGTCCATAATCCTAGCAGCTCTAAAGGTTAGGAAATACTACTTTAATGAGCAACAAAGGGGTGTTTATACAATATCCACATTTTGAATATGTTTCAAAGTATGCACATTCCTTAATAGAAAGGGGGAAAATCTACCTTTTTGGATAGGACCTGGAAGATTGTGAGGGAAAAGAGTCACTTTCCTCTTTTGAATTGGAAGCATTCAGCTGCAAGTCACAATTGGCTGCTTATGAAAAATTAAAAAAAAGTTTTTGTCTTAGAAGTTATTGGAAAACAACAAATGTATTTAATGTAAAAAAGAATTTCTCTAATTCATTTTAAGGCATTCAATCCAGACTAGGACATGCTTCAATCTCACTTTAATGATCTTTAATTTATGTTAAGCTCACATAAATCTGAGGCAGAAGAAATAAATGTTCTCAAATCAGTATATATTAACAAATATATAGTATTACCATTTACCTTGCAAGTTGTTTTGTGCAGTAGGAATATATTTCTAAAGGGTAAAACAGAAGCAAAAATTGTCATAAAACCAATTAATATATCTTAAATTCTAGGTATAATTACTAGTTATTTTAAAAAATACATGAAATGTATTTAAAACAAGTGGCACAAAGCATAAAAGCTTCATAGGGTATAGCTTCTCTTAACTTGATCAGGAGATTTGTATCTATGAAAATGCCTCATTCTAAAAATCTGCCAAATATTTTGCTAAGAAAAATAATACTTCTGTGCTGATTTATTTCAGTGTTTACCTGGCAAATTTTCTATGGTTTAAAATGTCAGCCATAAAACATGGCGAGAACTAAAAAAAACAAAAAGTCCAAACAGCTCACGGGTCAAATAAATTATATTTATATTGCCAAATCTTGTTACTAAAAATGAAAAATACCTCACATTTGATGTCAGAATCTTATTGTTTCTCTTGCTTTGAATATTTGGATTAATTTTTATTTAAATTATTAACAGAACGATAGACAATAAATATCTCACCTCTTGCATTTGATCAATTTTCTTTTCAAGAGGAAGAGGCTTCCCATTATGGAAGTTGGTAAGAATTACTGCAATCATAGTAAGTGTTTTGCCCTAAAATACATTAAGCAATTGGTTAGCATTTTTTCAGTAGAAGCAGAGTTGGAATCAGTTTTTCAGATCTGAGTCCAACTCCTATATTGCTGAGAATCCAAATTAATGTATTACTAACAGACAATTAGCGACATCCTCATGCAAAATAGTTACCAGTCCCATATCATCTGCCAATATTCCTCCGAGTACAGTTTCTGGTCTATTTCTTTCAGCAAAATGTATAATTGTATTGTAGAAAAAGTTATTTCGCTCTTCCCAAAAGGGAGGAAGATCGTTATTGTTCTCTCGCAAAATCATCCAAGCTAAAGCTTGCTTCTGGTGTGGCAGTAAAGGAGTCAAAACAGCCTAGAAAACAAAGATTCCATTCTAAATATTTCTTCAGAAAAAAAGCTACAACTTGCAGCTGTTCATTTTTTCACTGTTATTTTCTACCTTTTCATCTGACTTATTTACAACGAATTAATTATTAATTAATGATTACATTTACTAGCAACAAGGTAATGGGCCAGGCACTTCTCTCAGCCCTAGGAAGAAAGCAGTGACAAATCATCTCCAAAAATCTTGCCAAGAAAACAGCAGGAACTTGTCTAGGCTGTTGCTAGCAGTCAAAACGGACCAGAAGGCACTTCCTTCCCCAAAACGATGCATTCAATAGAGCATTAACCACTGTGACTTATTCAGATTACATACCTTTGCTGCTTCCATTTCACAGGTCTTATTATCTTCTTTCAAGTCTTCAAAAAGTTTGTCAAATTCGGTTTTAAGCTACAATGTAGAACAATACACAAATAGCCTTATAATATCTAGTTCATTTTATTACTTCAACTTATAATGAAATGCACTCATCAAATATATTCTTCAACATTTTTATATTTTAAAGAAGCATTTAAACTGAAAATTAACAGGTCTATAGTATACATTGCCATTTCACTTTACATGGTAAAGTGAGACAGAGGTAAGAAAAATACATTAAAATTATAAACTAAAATTAAAATGGGCAGTTTTATCATACTAGAAACCGTGTAATTTCAAATCTAGTGGGGAAAATTTTTCCAGGTCAAAGGCAAGATGGATGGACACAAACATTATTGGGAGTCACAATGCTCCTTATCAGAACAAAGTAAACCCTACCATCCTCAACCTAACTCTATTCACTTGCTAATTGACTGACACTGTTTTCTTCAGATAGAGGCAGAGCAATGTGGTGTGACAATTCCATGCCTTTCATTGGTCAAAGAAACAAAGGGAAATGATATCGCAGTCAGAAGACTTGACATTCCTTGTCCTACTTCTAAGCACATAATGCTGTAAAGCCACTCATACAGTAACTCAGAGTTGCTTGGCTCCAAGACTGATGGTGCAGTATTTCAGACTGACTCTGCCCACTGCCCCGATTTCACTCCACAGTGGCTCATTTTGACTCACCTTTCCATCCTTCCAAGGTTGATAAAATGAGAACTCAAATTGTAAGGAACAATATGCTGACTCTGTAAAACCAGTTAGAGAGTGCTGTAAAACGGCAAATAACTCTAAGTGCTGTTGTTATTACTATTCTTATAACAAGCATGAGTAGTGATACCTGTTCAGTTGTCATTTGGATAGCACCATGGCTTGGAGCATTGTAACGTGTTCTACCTCTGTCAGATGTCCTGCCAGTCTCAAAACCAAACCCTGAAACTAAATGCCATTGAAAATATGAGACCTAGTAAATGTTTGGATATTATATTCAGCTTTTTTTAATTTACATAAGAAAGTTCTTTATGTCTTGATTAATGATAACATAAATTTTAACTTACATTTTCCTGGAGGTGCTAACTTTAATCCATGCATTTTTAGTCTTTCTAGAAGCACTTGCTTATTCTCCTCTTTTCCCCAAAAGCTCAATTGCACTGGCATAGTGAAAGCATTATCTGCTCCACGAGGAACAACCCTAAGAGAGAAAAAAAAATAGCAATGCTATTATATTACATGTTTGTCTTTCCCTTTGTAGAAAGAGCTCAGGAAAACATACATTAGGACTGTGCTCATCATTCAAAGGAGGTGCATCCGGTATGTGGAAGCACTTACAAAATGTATTAAACTGTTAAAGCAGCATATTAACACTTCTTTCAAAGGATTTACACAGCTCTAGAAAACATATTTATCCTCCCTTATGCTCCTCTTTTATTATTTCAACCATAATGGAACAGGTTGAAAAATAGTGACAACTTGCACAATGTTATCAGCAAGCTTAATTACTGGCTTGCTATTGGAATCCAGATCATGCAATTCTAGTTTGATATTTAAGGCTGTTCCCCCAAAATAAATATTGTACAATTCCAGCAAATATTTCCTACTTAATGTAAAAAAAAAAAAACAGTAATAATGAGAATCGAAAGAAACACTAAATATAAATATCCATGTTTAAACTAGCAATCAGCTTAAAAGTGCAATAAGGCTTCCATTACTGAAACAATAACTTTTCTCTTTTGCCATGTTTAACTACTTAATTGCTGATCAAGAATATTATTTTATTTTGGGAAAAATAGTATTCAAAAAGAATTCTTACCCTTCCACTACTGCCAATTTGTTGTCCATGATATAAGCCAAGCAAGCTGCCAGTTCTTTTTTTATATGGCCTACTTGATCACCATTCACATTGTTTACTTTTACAGCATTCTTATCAAATGGATTATTAGGTTCTCGCTGGAGAGCTACCATTTCATCATCATTGACCTGTAAAGTTAACATTTGCAATGAAACCAGTCACAAAGGCTGCTAAACCATTCTTAAAACACGTTTAACCAAACAGTTTTATTTTTAAATAAAGATAGCCCTACTTTTGGCTATTCTTTGTCATCCAATCTAATTTGTGGGATCACAAACAGGACCTTGCAAATTTATCATACTTCATGGGATTAGTGGTACTGGGGAAGCAGCGCCTAATTACATAGGTTTCATAGATTACTGTTAACATTTGAATTGATAGCTGGTTCTCTTGATATTAGCATGGTAAAATGGGAATAATCTGAACATTTTTTCAAACAATTACTGATAAGCGCACAAATTTTGTTTCATCTATAACATTAAGCTATACATAGGTTAATCACTACCTGATTTGTATAGTATACTCTACCATAAATTATAAGCCATATTTACTGCTTTCATATAACATAATAAATCCAAATTAAACACTTTACACCATATAGCGGCAATGCAGATTACCACAAGGAGTTAGTAACTTATTCTCCTTCACATTAAGAAAAGTCCGTAAGTTTAGAGCTCATTCTAAGCTAGCCTGCTTGTTTTTCACTCTTGCTTGTTGAACAAGAGAAGGGGAGGGGGGAGAGAAAGGAAACCTTCACATAACTTCAAACATTTTCCTGCCATGAAGCTCTCAGACTTTTGATTTTCATCCCAGTCATATATTAGTCAAGTTTTGCAGTCTCCTGACCATAGCAGGGCCACGAAATCATGATGCCAAGTTTTGATGAAAACTCTGGGGTTGTAGCTGTTTGTTGGCAGCTTCTTAGTGAGCATTAGGTGCTATGGAAACTAGCTGCCCGTGGGATATCTCTGTTGTTGTTATTAAGGAGCTTCTGGCAGCACTGGTGTCATCTTTGCTTTGCATGTATGCTATTCATGATATGCTTTTAGCCAACAATCAAGCATAAAATCCCTTCATTTATTGGACTGCTCATTGTCTCTGAATCCAAAAGAATTAATTGTCTGGGCATCTGATCACTGCCCTGACACTTGGCAAAACACACCATAGCTTTGTGTGGTCCATGAACTGATCCAGTGTTTCAATATATTAAGAATTTTAAAAAACAGGGTTATATCATCATCATTCTGGACTTACCACACCAGTATAATACCGTAAACCAACCACACTTCCTCTCAAAGTTCCAAATAACACAGCTGAATCTATATCTTCATCAATCCCTGAAGTAACAATTCCCATAATATCTTCTAAGCTGGGATGAAATTCACGGGTAAAAGCATTGTAATGCCTGTCTCCATACAAAGCAGGATCCAATTCCCACGAGAAGTCTCTAAAAAAAAAAAAAGAGGTGGAGCAAAAGGAGTTAAAAACAATTTTTTATCTAGAAAGTTATTTTAGGTCTTCAAGGTTTGAATTTGAGAACTTTTTAAAAACATTTAAAAAACATTTAAAACACAATTACTTGGCTAATTTATTCTTCAAGGAGTCCATTACCAAGCAACCCACCCATTTTCATTATTAGATAATTAAATTAGTTATTAGATTTAGTTTTCTCCAAGTATCTCATCAGGTGCCTTACCTTGTTTTACAGGAAATTAAAAGTTAGGCCACATCACTACTTGGATGGGAGACCACCAGGGATTTCCAGACAAAAAGAGGGTTGCATATGTATGTGCATGTGTAGAGTAGCTTACTCTAGGAATGGTTGAACGATTTCTAATTTTCATGACTGACCCAATTTTATCACCTTGTTTGCAGTCATTAAATGGATAATGTGGGAATTAAGTAAATGCCATAGTCATTAACAAAACCAATCGTTCACTATGGGAACAGTTTTGCCAAAAACTAGAAGTAAATGATTTATGGCAAAACTATCATGTGACTGCAATATGCTACAAACAGCCATAAATGCAGCCCAGCTGCTGAATGTGACTGGAGGGAAGCATGAGTGTGGGAACTTGAATTTGGATCATAAACACCCCAAGGGAGATATCTTGAGAACTACCTGTAGAACTGTTATTCCCAATTGCTGCTATGTGAACATCCTAAGATTCCCCTTGCACATACGTGCTAGTCGTCTCTAGGGTCAGTGCGTATCTCCGTTTCTAAATCAAAGAGCCAGCGCTATCTGATGATGATTTCGTGGTCATGTAGCCAAAGGTGCATGGAACGCTGTTACTTTCCCACCAAGGTGGTGCCCTATTTTTCTACTTGCTTTTTTTTACATGCTTTCGAGCTGCTAGTTTGGCAAAAGCTGGGGCAAGTAATGGGAGCTCACTCCATACACAATGCTAGGGATTCGAACTGCCAACCTTTCTAATAAACAAACTCAGTGTCTTAGCCACTGAGCCATCGCATCCCCTTGTGAACAGCCTAGACACAACAAACCAAAACCTCTCCCACCCCACTAGGGAATTCTCGAAGTTTGTCACTTGAACAAATCAGCCATCAACAGGCCCATAGAAATAAACCACATTTACACACCATTCAAGAGACAATAAAAAGAAAACAAAAAGACCAGACTACATGCTCTTCAGCAGTCAATACTCAGATAAGTACCAAACAAGATTGATTGAGAGAAATCATATAAAAATCCAGAATCTCAAGTTTTGGGCTGTCTCAAGTTTTATATCTTTTCTCTACCTTTTAACTTCTACAATATGATGCTGGGGAAAATAATGCATTGATTTGAAGCACCAATGACAACTCAGAAAAACATCTAGTTGTGAGTATGTGGATATCTATGGAAATCCAGCTCATGGTTGTCCCAAAGGTACTTTTTTCAAAAGCAGCTAGACTTTTTTTCTTGAAGATATTTCACTTCTCATCTAAGAAGTTATTCCATTCTGAACTGAGTGGAAGAGGGAAGGATTCATATTCTTTGCAGTCATTGGCAATCTGAGAATAGTCAAGGCCACCTGGAGGTTTATCTGTGCTCTCTGGATCACCTGAATAATGCAAACATGTGGAACCTTCTTGAAATTGCTAAAAGGGCTGTTATAAACATTAATTCTGTCAGGGGGCAGGAAGTAGTAGTTTCGGTTTACCTTGGAGAGTTTATTTTTAGCCTGATTCCCCTTATCTTAATGGCTCTACTTAAGTGTTTCTGATGTCAGCTGCATTGTAACAGCCATAAGCACAACTGCTCTGAGTTCTCCTTTCACTTGGTGCTTCTTGGTTTTCTTAAAGGGGAAAGAGCTGGCTTGAATCTCTTGGCACTGTTCTCTGAGGTTTCTGGTGCTGTGAGGTTTCTGGCACTGTCCTTTTGGGGTATACTTCCCACAATTCCACATCTATTTGTACTGATTCAGGTGACCCTGAGGGCACAGATAAACCCCCCAGGTGGCTTTAACAGACTAAATGATTGCAAGCAAGCAATATCTGTTAAAAGAGGGCTGTCCATTCCCCTCCTCCCCCATTCAGTCAGTCAGAACTGAAAGCTTCTTGGATTAGAAGCAAAATGTCTTTAAGGGGAAAAAAACTGAAGTCCAGTTGCCTCTTGAAAAAGTACTTTTAGGACAACCATGACTTGCTGGAGGCCTGAGTATGCTCACCAATTAGATCAGCCAGCTTTGCTGGCTGAGGAATTCTGGGAATTGAAGTCCACAAGTCTTAAAAGTTGCCGCGGTTGGAGACCCCTGAACTAGATGGTCTATTTACTAGATGATAGTTTAATCATGATTTACTTGAAGCAACCACAAACAACGGAACACAAAGCGAAAGAGCCAAAAAGGTAGAGTGCAAGAACAACAACACCGCTACTTGCCGAGTGGCCATTCGCTTCACGGCCTCCGCGGAATCTTATTCTCTCCCCGGAGCGGCCAAACTCGGAGAAAAGCTTCCTTACTCTGGATATCAGGCTGAAACTCACCTCAGGAACCTCCAAGCCATCACAACCTCCAAACGTTTCCCTCAGGCCGCCGCGACTGCTGCAAAAAACCGCCTGCCGCCACCGCTTTGCAAGTGAGCATGCGCGCGCTCTGGTTGGTTGAGCACCGCGATGCCGCCTCCCAATCGCTGACATCGCCTCCGAATGTTGGAGCCAATAAGGAACGAAGCGATGCTCTATTCTCCGAGCTCCGTATGTCTCCGTTTCTATTGGTCCTTTTAAAATTCATTAGTGTCCTGGGAGCCAATGGGCTTTATAGAAGCTGGCGTTGCTGTGGTGAATGAACAAATGAACAGTTTGGATTTCTGAGACAGCAGAACAGGCATGAAAATATTGACTGTCCCCAAAGATACATGTGCACGTGTCTGAATTGCTCGTTTGTCACATATTTATCACATTTATATCTCGGATTCTCGGCGACACACAATACTAAATATAACACAAATCCAATACAATTCTGATGCGTCAGACCACCCCAACGTCCTCTTAGGGACGTTTGATTTCTTAACCCTATTAAATTAAAAAAAATCCATTTTGAATCTGTATGCAATCTACTCCCAATTCTTTAAGCAGGAACCGCTGTACAATATATAGCAACGTGTCTTCATTAATCAGGAGGAGGTACGTCATGGGAGTGAGTAACTTTTAATAGATAAAATGTCAATTGCAAAAAAAAAAAAGCTACACTGGAAACAATTTACATCCTGCGACAATAACTTTAATATTAAATAACAATCTATTCTTTGGGAAGGGCTGGATAGGTAGAAAAAATTGCCAGTCCAATCTAAGCATCTGGCTGACTGCGAACACATTTCACATTATACACATTTGACTGCATTTCGTACCATTTATGACTGCTGCATGTGATGAATAAAATTTGATTTGATCAGACATAAAAATAATAGACAAAAATTCTAGCATATGCTGTTTATTAGTGTTGCGAGGTTATTGAGATTTCTTACCCAACGATTAAAAATAATTAGAAAGTTGAATTGTGCTCCTGGGCCTTTTATCTAAACTTAAAATTAATTGCCCAAATGGCTCCCCGAAAATGAAATGCAACGATCCCAGTGAATGCTGTAGTAACGTCTGTGCAAAACGCAGGTTCCGCAGATACTAAGAATCCCTTCACAGTACGTAAATCCCCTATGCACGCCTAAAGTACCTTTCCACTCACTGTTAAATAAACGCAATCCCCGATCCCAACTAATGTAACTTTTGGAAACGATTTCCATGGCAGACGGCAAGATTGGGCTGGCAACGCCCTTCTCTTGTGGCGAGGTTAGCGCGCAGTCCTGCCCCACTCTACTTTAGAAGTAGATCACCTTCGGGGAAGGGACCCAAAGGAGCTTTTTTTTTTTTTTTAAACAGGCAACTGGACTGTCTGGTTTTTCTTTGAAGACGTTTCGCTTCTCATCCAAGAAGCTTCTTTGGCTCCTTCTCGGGAAAGGAGGTTAATCCTTGCAGGCTGCAGCCTTAAGCCCCGTAGCTTGGTAGATAAAGAAGCTGCCTTCGTAGGAAGCGGTGGCCTGGATTGGGGAGCGACTGACGGCTCCTTCCAGCTGACCTGCGAGGGGCGGTGCCTTTTGCGGAAGCGGTAGTCTTTGCAGTGGCTACAAGGGGGCGAAGATTGCAAGGAGACGCTTGGTTTTGGATCCGGAGCCTGGGTGAGCTGGAGCCATGGTGCAGGTCTACAACTTGCACCCGTTCGGGTCGCAGCAAGTCGTTCCTCTGAAGCAGGAACCGGCGCTCTTCTGCTGCGGGCGAGACGTACTCCTGGTGGCCTGTGGCTCCGGCGCCTGCAAGGTGGAAGTGTTTGCGGAACTCCGCGAGCCGCTCGGCTCCTTCAGTACCCTGGGCCGGGTGCTGTCCATGGCGTATGGCGAAGTGGGTAAGCGCAAACCTGTGGCTGGACATCATCCGGAACCGAGTCGGATGGAAGGAAAGCGGTTCACTAAATGCTCTGCCTTTTCGAAAGACCCAGACATTTCCTTCCTAAACGAAGAATGGACTCCCATACATTAGATAAGAATCCAGGCTTTTTGTCTTGATGGGCCATACACGATTGGGGGGCAATTTTGTGGCCATTTTTGGCCCGATAGGCACCCTTATCAAATGATTGCTGGGGGGGCTTGATTCTTTATGAAAAGTATGCCAGGAAAGACCCCCCCCCCACCCTTTAGGAGTTAGCCGATAGTCAGGCCATATATACATTTAATAAATGAACCTTTAAACTCATTTCCAGTATGTTAATTATCCCATCCCTTTGTACCTTGATACTTATTTTGGGAAGGTGGAGGTTTCTGGGGTTCATTAATGGTTCACAGACAGGCTTGGAAATAAAGATGGTGCTAGCAGCTAGAGGCTGAAATTTTGCTTCGCCCTATGCCTGTTTCCTATTGTATTAAAAGAATCAGTCAGAGAATTAGGCGGCGGTGGGGGGGGCAGCTCCGCAGCAGCTCTTCTCCCACCACCCAGGTGCTGCTGATGGGGAAAAGTGGCTCCCGCAAGACAAACATGCGCT
>JANHFJ010004594.1:23912-35498 GCA_032468195.1 Cerberus rynchops | reverse complement strand
GGGTGGGTTTTATAACTGCCCCGGACTGGACGTAAAAAGAGGACATGTCCGGGCAAAAGAGGACGGTTGGTCAACCTATGCTAGAGGCTGGAATTTTGCTTCGCCCTATGCCTGTTTCCTATTGTATTAAAAGAATCAGTTAGAGAAGGAGGCCTGTTACAAATAAGCTTATTAATGTCCCCAGACAGCATATTGAGGATCCTCAAATGTAAACTGTAAATCATGCCTTCAAAAAGCAATTGTGAGATTTGCATAATATCAAACCTAATGATTAGTGTTTAAGTTTGAAGGCAACCTCATGCTGTAATCACAAGTTTATCTTTCCAGTAATTCTGAGTTTCATATTTGAGCCAAAACTTTGTCTAAGAAGGCTGTTCTTTATTCTATAGTCAATTTCCAGCTAATTCAAGAGCTAAAACTTAGTTCACGATATAGTTTGATTATACACATTCCTATATTTTCACTATGATGTTAAAAAGTTTTGGCCAAGTTTTTTTCAAAATTAATTTTTGCTTTTCAGGAGATTATGTGGCCACTATTGAAGAGAAACACAGCACCCTCTTCTTACGAGTTTATGTTAACTGGAGATGCATGTCCTCCGGCAGCTCACGTGTTTGTGTGCGGATGCAAGGTCATAATCCAGAAGCTTCCTACACTGAAACGTCTAAAGAACAAATGTCAATCATAGAAATTCCTCTTTCTGATCCTCCCACATGTTTCTCCTGTTGCCCTGAATCAGGAGATCTACTGGTTGGCTGCAAGAACAAGTTGATATTATTCCACTTGAAGCATTTATTTGTGAGTGAGGATGTAAAAGTGCTTGACTTTGAACGTTCCTCAATTTTGCACATGGAGAAGTTCACCCCAACAGAAGTTGCATTTTGTGCAGGGTATGTTGCGGTCACAGCAGAACTGGAAGTCCTTGTCTTCAAGCTACTAACTGGGGAGAAAGTAACTTTGGCTGGTAATACCAAACACCAGATCTGTGAATCTGTAGAGCCTGAAATACCCATTAATGAAGGTCAGTATGATATTTAAAATACCCAGATCAAGACTGCTTTCCAAGATCAGTTTTCTGGTCTTGACAAAAGCAGCATACAGTCAATAATTATTCTTTCTAAATTACAACAATGCTGGCTGAATGACAGGAACTTGCCACCAGTCCTCATAGTTGCAGCCATTGCAGCATCACCATAATCATGTTTGCAATTTGGATACTTGGCAACCAGCTTACAATTATGACATGATGGTATTCCACATTCATTGCCAGCTTCCCACAAGTAAAATCAATGGAGAAGTTAGCAGGTGGTTTCATATAGCATGGGATGCTGCAATCATGTGAAATTCACCTCACAATGGCAACTGGGACTGCCAATATAAGTCAGAGATTCTCAGACAAGCTTTGTCCCAAAGGTGCTTTTTCAAGAGGCAACTGGATTTCCTGGTTTTTCTTTGAAGACGTTTCACTGCTCATCCAAGAAGCTTCTTCATTGCTGAAGAAGCTTCTTGGATGACAAGCAAAATATCTTCAAAGGAAAACCAGAAAGCTTAGGAGTTGCCTCTTGAAAAAGCATCTTTGGGAAAGTCAGAGTGAGACATGATATTTTATGACTATAGAGATTGTCAGTCACCAAGGTCATGGTTGTCCCAAGAGGCAACTGGACTTGTTTTTCTTTGAAGAAATGTCTTCCACTCTGACTGGATGGTGGAGAATGGAAGGATTTATATTTCTTTCAGAAAACTGGTCATTTGTATTCTTTTATAGAGTAGTTGATACCACTTGGAGGTTTATCTGTGTCCTCAAGGTCACTTTAGTATGCAAATGGGAGTGGACCCTTCTTGGAACTACCGAAAGGACTGTGTTGTAGATTGGAGATAGATTATGTTGCATCTTTCCCCCTCTGTTGAGAGGGCTGTTCAATTTTGACATACATGGCCTCTTTGACCCCTCTTTCAAACCTTTGTGTCCAAATTGTGGACTTTGCTGCTTTCCAGAGTGGCCATTGTCTTTTAAATGCAGATGGACTACTGAATCTTTTCCTGATGGGTTTGTTATCCTGTGTTGTGCCAGGTGTTTATGAAGTAATTGTTTTGTTTCCCCATTGTACAAATCTGCACATGTCTCGTTGCATATACCACATTGGTTAGCTTATGTCTAGTATTTTATCCTTGGGGTGGACAACCTTCTGTCTTAGTTACGTACTTACTGGGGTTTAAAGTGAGCATGTGTATAGGGTTGGATGAAGATCCTCCTGAACTTTTCAGAGATGTGCTTTATGACTGCACTGCTTAGTGACAGCTCCCAGTCCCAATTGCTGTTGGTAAGTGAGGACCACCTATACAATGGTAATGGTAATATTTCTTCTGTTAATTTCTAGTTGTCTTGAGAGTTGATATTGTATACTGACATTCTTTTCCACTTACTAAAGGTATAACAGAGGAAGTTGATCAAACTCAATCAGAATCAGATGGGTTTGTTTTCTGTCAGCAGCCTGTGGAACTACTTGGAGAAGATAGTAGCAAGTGTGAGATATCTGTTATTTTGGAGTCAATTAGCTTAACTGGTGAAGATTTAAATATCCAAGTGCAATATGTCCTGTACAGGTAATAAAAAATATTGTTTATCATTAATAGAGAGATATGTAGATATGTATTGTGCATATAGTACACAGAATATTAACAACAGTTCCTCTTTATGCAAGCTTTTATTTTGCCCTATAAGTAGCCAGATCAAAGCAACAAATACAGTCATCTAATATTACTGGTTGGCTTGATCCACATACCTGGTTTAATAATTTGTCAGCCAAATCTTAGTAACCTGGTTCATATAATATGCTCATCTGCAAAGTATATTTACAGCTTATAATAAGCTAAACTAAGCAAAGCATCCTGTGGATATTTGCCTCTAGTTTCTACTGACTACAATGAAATTACTGTCAGCAGCTTACATAAAACATCCATGGTTTAGTTAAAATAAAGGAGGAGGGATCTTACAAGATAGAATAACAAAATGTTCTTTTTCCAAACTATGGATAAATAGGCAATGTTAAAATGATCTGTCTATATTAATTTGTCTCACTTCAGCTGTTAGGGCAGAGTCCATATGTATATAGTTTTCCTCCTAGTGATGATAAAACAGCAAGCATTCCCTAAAAACTAGTTATCTTGCTGGCATAATTTCCTCTCTGATACATAATGTTGTTCAAACTTTAAAAATGTAGCATTTTATGTCTCTTTCTCCAGCAGCAAGTACTAGCTAATATAATGAAATATTCTACTGATTATGTTGTTGTAAATAGCTTCATAAATTACATGAAGTATTGCTGCCAACATTTTCAGAAATGAATCAATCCTCAACTTACAATGGTTTGGCAACATAATGTCAATGTTATAATGGCCTTGGAAAAACTATGTTACAACCCATATTTGAAGTTAACAACAATCACAGCAGCCCCATGGGCATGTGATTGCATTTCAGAAGCTTGGCAACTAGTTTACATTTACCATATTTGTTGCCTCTCTGTCATGTTGATCTGTGGCTTTCCCAGCTGGCTTTCAACAAGCAAAGTCAATTGGGAAAGCCAGATTCATTTACCCACTGTGTGATTTGCTTAACAACAAAACTGGTAAAAATGCTTATAAAATTGATTTGCATTACAACCACACTGACCTATAGCAGAGATTTCAATTATGAGAGGACTACTTGTAAAAAAGTATTTATTAGTATTTATATTGGATCTTTTTACCTATAGAAACTACTTTTTACCTATAGAAACAAGTATATATGTCTTATATACTTGTTTGCACAGAGATCTTAACTACTTCTACTGTACCCTGCTTAAATTGGATGCTGCTTCTGTATGACCAATTTCCAATGCAATATGAAAGAGCAAGAAATTGCATAAAGATTCCTGCGATTTCATTGTAACAGTAGAAAACAGCTGGGTTATCTTTTCATTGGTCACTTTTCTTTGTAGGCGTTTTGCTCTTGATGTGTCTTCATTTCCTTTTTCTGTTGAAGATGCCAGACTGCACTCTCTTCAGCTGCTTCCCATACATGAATCAGGTACATTTCTGAATCTATAATATCCTTCTGGAAGTAGTAGAGAAATACATCCCATTTCCAATATTAGATTACTGTATGATAGACAAAGCTATATCTTATAATGGGGAAATATTTTCAATAAATACAATACCATATATTGATAGCAAACTTTAATTTCAGCAGCCTAAGAATTTGGGTCAGAGTCATATTCAAAATAGCTTTCTTGTGAGAATTTCAGAATCATAAATTGGAATATTGTGGCAATTTAGAAATTTATATAAATTCAGTTGAAAATTTCTAGGGGTTACAGTTTTTTTTAATGATCAATTTTGAATTTATTTTTTACTTTAAAGTTTTCTTTGAGTTACAGCTTGTAACATGATGTAATTGGATGGAAGTTGGATGGAATAAGTTAAGGATCTACTGATTATGAGAAGAGATTGTAAGAACAGTCTGTGTTGTATTCAGGCTGATACCAATTTTGTCCATTCTTTGCATCCAATTAAAGGTCCAAGGATCAGAACTCCAGTTCCTGTTGATCTTCTGGGTTTAATGCCAAATTCATCAGTGTAATATCAATTGGCTCTTAGTGAACTGGGTGAAAATCTTGGTATCCTGAGGTTTTGGTATTTTGTAATGGGATGTCAAATATAGTATTTCCAAAAATGTCTTCATCTATGCCATGCACATGTTAGTTTTCTAGGATACACAGAGATTTTTCACTATACTTCCAATTTCTGGATTATTTTTAACTGTTAAAATTGCAGGGCTCTTGGACACAGCCCACAAATATCTCCTAATTCATATGGTATAAAATGCTAATCCAGTTTTAAATACCCTAATGTTATTAAGGATAATTTTGCTCCAGCATCAACTGGAGTTTAGAGCATGTGAGAAAGCTCTGCAACAGATTGTTGCACCCGGAAGCTGGCTAATCAGTCATTTCTTCTTCTTCCAGAATTTTCCTATTGTGTTTCCCCTTGCTTTTATTTTCTCCCATCAGAATGCCAGAATTCTGGGTCCACTAAACCTACTCAATCCTCCTTGGGTTGCATGCAGGGAATTTTTTCCCTCCCTTTGGAGTTTTCCAAAAGGTTTGTCTGACTTTTGGATTTCTGTAAAGGTCAGGTTCTTTAAGCTTCCTGATTTATTTATTTTTAGAAATGGTACCATTTTTGCTGGAATTGAATTGGTGTTACAGAAAGCTTGTTAGCGTGTATCTTCCTTCTCAAGTTTGATGGTTTCTTTATGTGTTGAGTTACAGTTCGTCATCCAGAGACATGTGAATGAGATGAATGGCCATCCAAATCAAATGTATCTTCTCCATTATCATCATCATCCCAAATTAGATTATCCAGACCCATAAAGTACATGTAATTCAGAATTTCTAAAGTTGTAGATTGAGAGAAGGCTCAAGGATTGTAACTCTTACCTGGTGGCTGATGCTAGATGTTCTCTTTTCTCTTTTTTCATCTAGGGACTTCTGTTACTTCTAAGGAAGGAGACACAACTAAACAAGAATTCCTGAGTTTGTTTTGCTTTTTCTCTCTACCACATGTGGCATACTTATACACAATCAATAACTTAGTGGAACTTATTTCTACCTACCAGTATTCAGAAAGATCCCAGCAAGCAGTTCTTACACCCCAGTTCTTGCATGTCATTACAAGGTATCACATATTATTGTCCATCATCCTTCAATAAGGTCCAGAACATTCCACCAGTGGTTCAAGTTCTGTGTTGAGAAATGGGTTGCAGAGCTTGAGCACAGCTGGCCAAGAATATGTGTTGATAAGAAAGCAGCATTTATTTTTGGTTCACCAGATACACAGGACAAAATTCCACACGGTGCAATATGAAATGGGGCAGGAATTTAATGCTGAAATGAAAGACATTTTATTTTAGAAAATCCTTCACTAGAATCTATCTCTATCTCTAGCTTATTAGTTCAAACAATAGTTCTATATATTTCACAGTGTATCGTTACACACTAATAATCAAGATCGTGTTTTCTTCAACCTGATATTATATATGCTTTGGCATTCAACCTTTAAGCTACTGCTTGCATAGACTTTTAGGAGTTGTAGTTATAACACATCTGGAAGGTAACACATTGGCAATGGGATGATGGATATATTCCAGCCTAATTCTTTTTTATTTTTTTCCACTTAGCAACAACCTGCAGTGCTTTACAGTGAGATGCAGTGCAGCAGCAGCTCGGAACCAAGACCCCTACATTGATACAACATTAAAGGTGCTCTGATTCATTTCTGAGATTAGCTTTGTTTGTTTCCAGAGTCCACAAATCCTTAATTGTGATGTAAAAGTAGGCAACCTTTTGGAAGCTGTTGACCTCATTTAACATTTCTTTAGGGCAAGACTCATAGTGAGCACCATCCTGATTCTTGCTCTTCCAAAGATCCAAAAGAGAAGCTCTTCTATGCCTCTAGACAAGGCCAGGGTTGTTCTGGTTTGCTGAGTTTGTATGGGGATGGAGGTAGTCCAGAAGACAATGGAGATGAAAGCAATATGGAGATTGGCTTCTAAAAGACAGGGTGACCCATGTAGACCAAACAATAAAAAATATGTGTCATTTTCTAGAGTAATTATCCAGAAAGGATAGATGAAATGTAGCAAAAACTGTCAAAATTCAGTCAAGGGTGAAAATAAGCAAGACAATCTGATTAAGTCCAAAGGATAAGTTTAGAGTAGGTCCAGAGGGCTGGGCAGGACCAGAGAACCAGATGAGGTAGACATGAAAGAGAAGAGCAAGGCTATTTTTTGTTAGAAGGCTGTTTCAGTGAACAACTCAGCCTCCATTTCAACCTTTGACATGTTCCAGGTATAAAAGGAGAAAGGCTTTAGAACAGTGTTTCTTTGAACTCAGAATTCTGTGAGTTGAAGTTCACATATCTTAAATGTTTCTGAGGTTAAGAAAACCTCAAGCACTGCTTTAGATGTAGCATTGACTAGCTGTGGGATGGTTTCATGGTGAAGATGAGAATGGAGTTTGAAGAGTTCCAAGATAGACACAAAAAGAGCAAAGCTAATACAAAGCTAATGTGCATTTCAATAGAAATATCCTAACTTCATCAGCATATTTGATAAATTTGAGCTGCTAGTATCTGATCAAGGAAGTTATCTTGGGTATATAGTTCAGTGAAAAGTAATTTAAACTCCATTAGGTGTTTTTTTCCAGTAAACATTTCTGGGAACCCAGATATCTGGATATCATTCCAACCTCATTGGGTAGCATTTATATTAGAAGTATTCAGAAGGACTCCTAATTTAATGATGCCTGAAAAACGCAAGTGAATTATTAGGAAAACAAAATGAAATAAAATATCTTTCTAAATACGTATAGTATTATACCATCATCACACCTCATAAAGCTATTATTAGAAGCCCACAAAAATTTAAGAAACCTTAAAATAATAAACCTTGGGCTGATTTTATTACTTGGTTTGGGGAGAATTTTTTATTCATTTATTTGGGATACCACCTGATTTCCAATGATTTTTGGAGCAAATTTTAAGGATCAGGTGGATGGATGAAGCTTTTGGCCAACTTGGGATGCCTTGAGGTCACAAATTGGTGCTGGAGGATACCAAGTGATCCATTTTCTGTTCTAGAGAATTTAAAAGCTATAATAATGTAAAGATATACTGTTTCTTCGCAGGCTTGTCCCCCTGTGTCTCTTGATGTTTGTACCTTGAGGATGCAGCTTTTTATAGGACTGAAAGCCATCTCTCACTTCAAACACCATATCATCATTTTGACAAAAGCAGATTCTGAGGACATTCTAGAGAAAAAAACATTTAAACGAAGACTCCTGTAAGTATAAAGGTTTTGAGTTTTGGGATGGAGCCAAGATGTTGATGTTTGGGGTCATAAGGAGGTCACTCAGCAACTGATCATCTTGAACAAATATTCTTGCCTTTCTATTGCTCTTGAAAGAATTCTAAAAATTATTGTGGTTGTAAATTTAAAATTCACAAGTGGATATGTATCCTTTCAGTTACCGAAAGTCTGATAACATCAAATCCAAGGTTCCCCCAGAATCTGAACCTGGTTGGAATTTGTATATTGTGAACACAACTTCAACTCTCCAACTCTACAGAGAAATGGTATTGTACTATTCTGCATTTATTTTATTGACTTATAGGAATAGGACAATATACTGTCCTAACATAAACCTGAAAGTGATCCCTTTTTCTGCTTTAGGTAGAATACAGCAAGGCCTATGAAAATGTAAGAACAGAGAGTTGTATTCATCTCTTAAGTGAGGCTCATTTGCTGGTCAGAACAGCTTTAATGGATCCTGCTCTGAAAGACTTGGAGGAGAAGGAAGCTCTACTAGCAGCATTTCATGAGAGTTGTGCTCTTCTTGGAGACTGTTACAGCAGGTTTGAATATTTTGTGCAAGAAAAATCTTTATTCATATCATATCAGGGAGGGAATTATACTGGGAACTTTGGAGAATTGCCTTAAAGAGCATGCACTGCCTTAGAGGCCACTATAGTAGGTTAGCACTGAAGATAAAGTAACCTCTGTTCATCCTTCTATGCTTCCAAGGTGGATAAAATGAGGACCTGATTGTTGGAAGCAATATGCTGACTCTGTAAACTGCTTAGAGAGAGCTGTAAAGCACTATAAAGCGGTATATAAATCTAAGTGCTATTGTTATTGCTATACCTTGAGACTGCAGGAGGAAGTCCACAGGCAAGTGGACAAGGAGATATCAGCTGGATTTGCTGGGGTCTGTTGCAATCCCTTATCTTGTTTTTTAATTACCAAATTGTAGGAGACACCCAGGCTGAACCTGAGGAAAGGGTCAAATGTGTCATCAGATTTGAGTCCCTTCAATCCCACAAGAGATTTAGATCCATCTCTCCTTGAATTCCATTCATCTTATCTACTGCCAATTTGCTTTGACCATTAGCAGTTCAGATTCTGGTGGAAAGAGTTAGCATTACCATAAACCTGTGTTCATTTGAACTGTCCTACCTCAGAGCCGTTATTATTGTTGTTATTCTTGTGCCTGACACAAACCTGTTCATTTTTAACCAAGAAATATGCTGTTCGTGCATAAGTGAAATTAACCAAAAGTGTCCACAGTAGTACTCCATGTTCCTCTCTCCTGCACCAATAACTGTACTAAAAGAATGCCCAAACTGCAGACCACATGGGAGGCTCATCTTTGCTTCTTTTTCCTAATTCAGATTAGTACATTTAAGATGATAGTAATAGGTCTGGGAGTGCTTTTTTCCAAACAAACAAAGATAAGAATTAAAGCAAAAAAATCAGCAATAATTAAAACTGCAACATGAAAATGAGTTTTATCTTTGGGAGGTTCTTAGATTGAGTTGAAAATGGTGTAATTTTGCTTGCCACTTACACATTACTACGTCAGCATCTCTTTTGTTCATGGACCATTGGTCTCAAAGGATATTGCAGAATTTGAAAAAATATGCCAAAAGGCAATTGGTATAACTCGAGAAAGGAAGTATCGTGTTGGACTCTTCAGCACAGAAAAATTAAGGATAAAGAGAACACACAGTGTGTATGGAGTGAAATGGGATCCAGAGGTGAGACCATCAGCATGAAAGGATTTTTGAGGGATGAATCCAGACCGGATGGAGCTCCTGATAGCTGCCTCTGGATTCTGCAGCCTTGGCTGTGGAAGAGGGAGGCGGCGAGAGGGCTCTGCTTCCCAGATCCCCCCTTGTGTGCATCTGTGGAGGAGAGATGGTAACAGGAATTACTGTAGAAAGCTGTCAGTCCTGTCTCAGAAGCAGAAGAGAAAAATAACATGTGCGTATTGATGAAACATTTTAAGATCTCTCAAGGTAATCTTTTTCTCATGCAGCTAACAGATACAGTAATTTGCCTACCACCTTCTGTTGCAAATGTACATAAGCAATCTATAGAGATTGCTCTAATGCACAGCATTTTATCCCTTAGTTCCGAGTTTAATTAAATCTTTGTGGAATTAACTAACCACTGAGGCTGACCTCCACACCAGCTATTTACCTCATGTCTTTATTGTTACTTAATTTGTGCTTTCCTTCTTCTGTCTTGACTTTGCCAGAAAAATCGAGTTGAGCAACAACTTCATGAGCATTTGCAAGATGCGATGTCGTTCTTAAAGGATGTCTGTGAGGTACTTTTTCTCTTTAGAAGGGTGCCTTTGGGGGGGGTTAACTGTACTTATAGATTTTTAAAAGTAACAGCCCATGCCATTTACTATGGCACGACTGATGCATCTCTTCCTTCCATTAATTTTTCTTTTCAACTTGTAAAAAGGCTTTATGTCTGAATGCTCTTTTGCATATTTTATTTGAACAATCAGTAAATATATGCCAAGATAAATGCTGGCATGAAATCAGGAAAATCTGATTTGAGAGTTCGAACCTGAAAGCAAACTGCTTTATCTCAAACCCCGCCCCACCCCACCCCCTTTCTTGCATTTTACATCATGGCAGTAATGGTCAAATCTGACTCTCAGCCCTTTGGGAAGAAGAGGAGGGCAGGATCGTGATGGGGCTGATGCCCCATTGCTCCATTGGTAGCCTTTTGTGTCTTTCGGCTGGGAACAGATCAGGGCCAGATCTCTGCCCGACTCTCAGGAGTGGCCGAGGGAAGAAGGAAGAGTGTGCAGGCTGTGATGGAACCTGGAACCTGTTTTTAATACTAATCTCTATTTCTGCTTGCTGTCATTTGTTGCCTAGAAAACAATGATCTTATCCAAAGTCAAATGATGGTACTGTTTTTCCTTTTTAATCCCCATTGAGAGCTTTGCTTCTTTTAAGCTTTATTCCAGAATACCAAACAAGATTAATTTTGTAGTTCACCTCTCTTTTATTTTGGAGCCAGAATTGTTACCCTCTCACATAGTTGCTGGTTGCACTTCTGGCTCTTTTTGAAGTTCTTTTGATAGCACCCCATTTCCCTGGCAGCCTTTCCCATTTCCCATTGTCAAACGCTTGAGAATTTAATAAACCGCTGTGTGCCATAAATGACCTCCTACACCCCTCAATCCCAACAGCAGTCCCGGATGGAAGATCGCCTGGACAGACTGGATGACGCCATCAACGTGCTGAGAAACCATGCTGTGGGGCCTTCGACGAGCCTGGCAGGGGCCCACGGAGAGCTGGAGAGCTTATTGCGGCCATCCCACAATGGGCCTGTCAGCACTTTGAATGCCACTTACGGCACGTCCGGCCTTGTCATAGCCAGTAGACAAGCCTCAATGGTGAGCCTTCTGATCTTTCCTTATTAGGCAGACCCTTGTGACTGAGCACTCTTGCTTCCTTCCCTGGTTTTGGTCCAGCCGGCACTCTGGGCCCCATGAGACACCTGGAAGAGGGCAGGTCCCTCTGCTTGCTTATCTATGGAGATTCTTGTTCATCCAGATCACGGTTGCCCCAAAGGTACTTTTTCAAGAGGCAACTGGACTTTCTTATTTTTCTTCAAAGATGAAAGGGTGTGTGTGACTGCTGAGGAGTCCCTCAGAAGCCCCCTCCGCCGGTTCACTGAGT
>JANHFJ010004594.1:9788-23812 GCA_032468195.1 Cerberus rynchops | reverse complement strand
ATATAAGTCTAAGTGCTATTGCTATCTGTCTGTCTGTCTGTCTATCTATCTACTTACCTACCTATCTGTCCACACACAAACACACACACACACACACACACACACACACACAAATGGAGGATTCCAACTGATTTGGATTGCAAGTCCCATAATCTTTAATGACAGCAGCAAATGGGAGTTGTAGTCAATTCATTTTGAGAATGCAGAATGTCTACGAAAATAAAGGATTTTGCAATAAATCTTCCAGTCCACACCTTTTTGTTTTATATAGGAGCTTGAACTTCTGCTTTCAAATGCCCACATTTTTATTGAAAGAAGTCTTCTCTTATAGATCAGAACAATGTACACAGAATTTAAGAAGCTTCATAATTAACTTAGCACAGATCTTGTCTTCATTTTCTTCTCTGTTTCTATTCTCCAGCTCTTTTTTCCTAATTTTGTACTTGTCTACCTTAAGAGCATATGCTAAGTTTGAAGAGAAAGTATGAAGTCTGAAATTTCGCAATATAATGGTTGAACATAAATCAAATTCAAAATTTAAATTTTATTTGTCACATACACAATCATACACAGTACAATATGTAGTGAAATGCTTATGCGACCGCCCGCGTACTTATAGAATAATATTCTATAAATTATTTTTCTGTATCTTGGTTTCTTCCAGTGGTCTTTGAATTACAGTTTCTAGAATCCCCAGTAGAATTAAAGTAAAATCATTGTTTTATTGATTGTGGAGGAGAAAAACAGCCTAGAAAAAGCTAAATTTTAAATTCCCTAAGAAATTTTTGAATGAGCTAAATAAAGCTCCATTTATAAAAAATATCATGTTCTCTTCTTGGAAAATAAATCTGATCTGCTAGCTATTTGCCTGTACTTTCAGCAGAAGACTGTGGTAAGACCAACTCTAATTTTAAGTTACTCATACAGAGAGATGTTTGTTTTATTAAAGTGCTTGTATTAAATAGATTTTAATGTCTTTTTTGTTGACTTCTGTGCTTTCAGGTTTGACACTAAAGACTTCCATCTTGCACTCCCTTACTATAAAATGTCCAGCCTTTCTATATCTGACATTCTGAAGCGAGTAACATTTGAAGATAAAACACAGAAGTATGAAAAAGGTTTTATATTTTACTTGCAGCACTCCTTGTGTGAAGACATAGATGAAAAGCTAAATGAAGTAAGATGATGGATTTCTTTGGTTGTCCTTTCTCCATAAGAAAGTTCATCTGTTGGGTTGACTCTTTTCTTCCATTCTCAATAATGAACAGAGTCAACAGAGTAAATCAAGCATTTAAGAAAATTAGTGGGATTAACCTCTGTTACTGTTGTCCACAAGAATGTTAAATAAATATTATGGGGAAACTGCAACTACAGTGTTTTCTTCAGAAATTAATCCTGCTGAACTTAATTCTTGGTAAGCAGATTTAGGATTGCAGCCTTAAACAGTGAATAGGTTTGCTGTTATACACTGAGGAGCTATAGTTCCCCTGTGCCATATATAAAAGACAGCCAGTTTAGGGTAGAGCTAGTCCTTGACTTACAACTGGTCACTTAGTGACCATTTGAAATTACAATGGACACCTAAAATTGTACCCAACTGTGATTTGGAATTCCAATGGCCACTCTCCCATCTCTCTACGGTCATGTGATAATATTTTGGGTACTTGGCAACTGGCCCACATTTATGGCTGTTTGCAGTATCCCACAATCATGTGACTATGATATATGGCATTTTTTCCCCTGAAAACCAGTGTTTATTTCCATTTCCAATTCCATTTCAAATATCCATTGCAGACAATGAATTTACTTCACAACCACAGATTTGCTTAACAACCATGGTGATTTGCTTAATGAAAAAAGTCATAAAATCAAGCTGACCATTTAACAACCAGCATGAATTATAACTGTAATTCTGGGTTCAATTGTAGTTGAATACCTATATGATTAAGGCACTTGGCTAGAAACCAGGAGATCATGAGTCCTAGTCTTGTCTTGGTGACAAAACCAGCTGGGAGACCTTGAGCCAATCATTCTCTTTCAGTCTTCGGAAGTATGCAATGCCAAATCCTTTCTGAAATCTTGTCAGGAAACTACAGGGACTGACAGGCAACTGTCAGGAGCCAAGACTCACTTGAAGGCATCAAAAATAAAAATCATTCCTGACAAGTCTATTTCCTGATCGCATGACCTATCTCAAAGGATTGACAATTGTCAGGGATACCTTTGAGAGTGTTTTCTTCTCCCATCATGGCAAGAAATTCCACTGGGTAGTAAAGGACTTTCCAAAGTAGTTTATATTCTGATAAATGGCTGTAATTGGCCAAGGCAATCCTAAATTTGCAAGTCTGCTTTGACCATTCTGTGAATCTGCAAGTCTCCTCTGACTGTGAACGCAGCAAATACATGCTTTCAAATTCCTAACACTGTAGATTCCTCCAGAGACTACCTATTTTGCCCAAGTAAGTATATAAGAAATGTTGGACCTTGAAAAAACTGTTGCAAATTATGACCATTTCATGATTTAGAGCTCCATCCAGTTCTCTCATGGGCTGTTTCAGATCATTTTTGCTGTTTTATTATGACCTTTTAGAGAGTTTGATAACCGCTGATTAAATTTGCACCTTGTGTTATAAATAAGAGCGTAACAAGAAGTAGAATTGTATATCTGTTTGCATTTTTAGGATTTGGCTGCAAAAGTACTTCAGATATACCACCGTGCTGAGCCAAACCAGATACCCCACATCCTCTGCAGCCCTTGCGTGAAAAATGTGTGCCCTGACATGGCAATGAAATATCTGGAATTGATAGAAAAGATGACGCCATCTGTTCTGGTGACATTGGCTAAGGCTTCAGTGGCTCTGAAAAAAGGAGATCGGGATAGATGTAAAAAAGAGCTGGACAGCCAAGCAGAGGTACAGATCATTGGGGGATACATATCATATGTATATACATACATACATACATACATATCATTACAGCATGGTAGAGGTAAGGGCCACCAACATTCTTCCAACAATTATGTTTAGAAGTAGATCTTCCATGAAACATTTCCCCCCTGCAGACATTCCAGGCTGTTCACCTTTTGGAGAAGAATAGAGGTACAGGAATAGAACTCTCATTTGCAGACTGAAGGTCCTAAACCCCCAGTATCTCAGACGATGGAAAAAGATCCTTCTTATAGCTATTCCTGTACAGCACAACATTTCTAGAGGGGAGGGGCTTAGCACAGGGTAATTTCCATTATTCTTCCTGTGAGAGTCAAGAAGTGAGAAGGGTTTGTCTTGGCATTCTGCCCTAAGCTTGAATGAACGATTCCTCTTTTCAAGAGGGGAAAGTAAATGGCTGTTCTATTTCCTTTTAGTTATACTGTTTGTGCAATTCACATTGTTAGAGAATAAAGGTAAAAGTTGCATTGCACAATTAGAGATCTGATGAATGAGTTTATACTCTGGTTACAGCATTTTTTAGATAACTATAATGTTCCTCCTCTGTTTTACATTCCTGACATTTTTGTTAGTTTTTTTTCCTTTTCTAATGACCTTAGAATGAACTGTAAATACTGTAACTCCAGTCCAAAATTGCCTTTATGGTTATGGTCCACCATTTCAGGAGAGTATCAGGTTGTGCATGGATGTTTTGAAAAGCAATTGTGTACCGCACATGGAACAGTGTCTTTCTGCTGCAATCTTATTGGCGTTCTTTCTCAAAGAAGCTTCTATGCATAACATTCTCTACCTTTTCTTGACAAAATCTAGTCTGTGAGATTGAGCAAGTTTTTGTCTCATCACACAGTGCTGAGTCTGAGAGAAGTGGAATATGTACTATAGATCCTGTTCAGCCATGGATATAATGAGAGGCAGGAACTGAGAACAACCTTTTTTCACATCCTTTCCAATAAAAACTACTCCTAGTGGGGATATTTACAAACAATGATTGTATTATTTGCAAATCAGTTTTTAATTCTACAATTTTCAGGTCTTGGACTGAGGATGACCTTGTTAGCCCCATTTAGAGCTATTGCTGATGTCTGAGTTAATGTTAATTCAGAATGTTTTCAATCTGTTTCAGCTTTATGTGTGTATCAGTAGTAACTTAGTCAAGCATGATTAAAACATCTCACAGTATAATGTGTGAGTGTAAACCACAGCAGTGAATATATCATGGCTTGATCATGTCTGCAAAAAAACAAATAAACAAACAATGAAACATTGAGTCCCATAGCTTGCCTACTGTGTTATATCCATTAACATTAGAAATACCATCTGCATCCTGGCCTTTTGAAATATGTATAATTTAGGCACATATTTTTGCTGTTTTTTTTATATAAACAAATTTTAAAAAACGAATTAGCTACCATTCAAAATGTAGAATGGTGGAATCCACTCGCTAAATCTTGTATTTTATCTGCAGATGAAATTGGTATGTGGTTTTATTCAGGAGCCAAGACTTCTAAAACAGCACATTAAAGGCCAAATGTTCCCAACTGAACTTGCTTTGTACCTCAAAGAGACCAGACCTGGATTTCTCCTAGCTTCATTATTGGCTTTACATGAGAATAATAAAATGGAACTGGAAGAAGCAGGCTCTTATATCAAGGTTTGTTGTGCAACATTTCTGTTCCTTTTATTTATATATTTAATTAGGAAATTTATATGGCCACCTACTCAGTTATAGTGACTCTAGGTGGTTTATGAGCAATAAAAACACAGTATAAAAATAAAATGAAATGAAAAACAGAGTTTCCCCCCCATCCCTCATAGTTAAGATCTGCAAAAAAAAATTGTTCTGTTTCAAATCTGTAGAATTTATGATTAAAGGATATATAAAAGTTGGAGTCATTTTTTTCTCTTACTCTGTGAAAGAGAAATATAAGGAATTCAATCATCTAATTCATGTAATAGATAATTAATACAGCCAAAGATTTGTTTAAATTGCTGTCACTGAGAAGCATGGCTTTTAATGGGAAAATGGCATAGAATTGAAAACAATAAAGCAATATCAGTTCTAAGTATTGATTTTTTTTTCTGGGAAAATAACATCTATTCTTTCCTAATTTTGTACTTATAGCTGAATGTAATAGTTTGATTGGTGTATATCTGTTAACCAAAGTAAGGCTTATTTGCAGTTCATTAAGTGAAGAATGAACCCACCAATTTAAAGTTTAGAGTACAGTGGAACCTCGGGTCATGAACACTTCAGACCATGACCAAATCGGGTCGCAACCAAAAAGTTTAAAAACTCTTTGCATCTGGTCATGAACAAAAACTCGGGTGGATATCAAACAGCACAGCAGATTTCTCCAATTTTGCCTTCCACACTGGGGGTTTTTCTGCATGCATGCATGATCCATTTTGCTTCCAGTCACGACCAAACCAGGTGCCGACCAAAGTTCTGGAACCAATTATGGCCGTGACCTAAAGTTCCACTGTATTTAAAACGAACTGACTGAACGCTGGAGCAATCTTTGATAGCCAGTGACCTCACCAACTTTTCAGAGGAAAAGAAGTGCAGTGGTGGACAGTGCAAGTAATTCCTTCTTTTTTTATATTTTTGAAATGCAGATGCTGAGTGGTAAAAATGAAGATGCTGTTCCTCAACTCTTGGTAGACTTCTGGGAAGCTTTACTTGTAGCATGTACTCAGGAAGAGGTTGCACAGAAGTTGCACTTTAAACTTGCTACACAGTATATTTGCAGACTGTCCAGGAAAGAGCTTCCTGACACTGAGCCTCTAAAAACCACTGAAGATTTGGTAAAGTACTTTGGATAGGGAAGAGAGAGACTGTGCATCAGAATAAGCCAAGTCTTGAATAGCAGTAGCCATTCTTGATTTATATACAGCCTCATAGTGCTTTACAACACTCTCTGAGTGGTTTACAAAGTCAGCATATTGCCCCCACCAAGTTGGGTCCTCATTTTACCAACCTCAGAGGGATGGAAAGCTGAGTCAACCCTAAGCCGGTCTGGATTGAACTCCAGGCTGTGTGGGCAGAGATAACCTGCAATACTGCATTCTAACTACTGTGCCATCAGAGCTCTTGAAACCATTATTTTTTTTTGGGGGGGGAGAACCACAATTGGTCAAATCCATATCACAAGTCAAATCAAACCAGGTTAGAGCTGTCAGATCTACCCTGCAAAATTTATATGAGCAGTAATTAAGAGCAGAAAAACATGATTAAAAAAACTTACGACTTAGACTAACTTTATTGTCATTTTATTTACCTGTCTAAATGCACAATTAAAAATATCTAATCATCAAAGGCCATGCATTTCTTAAGAAAATGATGTAGTATCGAATGGTAGATTATTGTGATTATTTTTTAATTAAGTAAATATCTTTGCAATAAATGTTAAATGGGATTAGCAACCTGAATGTAAGCATGCTTGCAGTGCAAATGACTGTCTTTGTTGTTGTTTTTTACAATATCTTTTGTTTGGTTCTTTCAGATAAATTCCTGCAGTGATTATGGACTTATATTTTCTTGGATTATACTCATGATGTCATTAGTACCTCTTCCTGATTGGAATTCATGTGATGATCTTTCAAAATTACAAGTATGACATATGTTCACACACATGACTTCTCTCTCTCTCTCACTTGAGATTATGACAATACTCTTGGGAGCCTTTGACATCTGCGCAAGTGTATGCCAATTACATAATAGACAAACTATTTCTGGAATGAAGAGGGATAGAGCTACCAATAATACATAAGTGATAATAAATTTCCCCTATTCTATAATCAATAGGTTTATGATTAGGATAAGATAAGGGAATAAAACAGTAGGTAAACCTTGAAGTATTGGGATAAATAGTGGAAGTCCATGTTGCTGAGTGTCTCAATGTTAAGTTTCAACATAGGCATACTAGATTCAGAAGTTTACTTTTAAACTTTTTTTAAAAATCCATTTCCTTAATGAACTGACAGTGTCCTACCATGGAGGAGATGGATTACTACAAGTGTTATGTAAGTGTTATGTAAGAGATAAACCTCTTTCTCCTCACATTCCTTGCAATTAAATTGTCTTCATTCCAAGCACAAATGATTATCCCAAACTGGAAGTCTAATTCTAATGTGACCAAGTCTGGACTATAAAAATCCAAATGACTCCCAGATGGCAGTGGAGAGTTAATTTTATTTTGTTTTGGTATCCTTTGCTGATATCTAATGGTTGCCCAGATTTTTGCAAGCCAAAGGGTTTGGTTTTGAATCACATTACTTCTGGTTTGTGCACTCAGATTAAACAGTAGTTGCTCAAAGGAGCTGGATTTATTCCAGTTATCTTTTCAAAGGTATATATAGATGCTAAAACACCTACCAGTATTAAGAACCTTTAAAGAAATCTTTAACTGACTGAAAGCTATCCTGTTTTCTCAACTACGGTAAATTTATTAATGGCGGTCATTACTTCTGCAATTGTTTAAAGATAAGGCTATCATATCGAATTTATTTAAAAGAATGATGATGTTCCAAATATACAGTTGTTGTACAATAACTTTGACCTGTAATTAAAGAGTAATTAAACTTCCTCTGGACCTCTGATGTGGAGTCAAACTCGTGCCATCACAGCATCATGTGATATATCGGGACTTTTTCCCCCTTTGCTAAACCAGGCAGGGGCAGAGTCAGCATGTGACGCATCCAGGCTGCAGGCCGCAAGTTAGCATAAACAGCCCTGATTTAGCATAAATCAAAATCAGATTTGTAGTTGCTTCAATTCTGTACTGTCTTAGTCAGTCTTGCAGTTCTTAAAGATGAAAACTTCAGTGAGGGCTGTAACTTTTAAATCTTTAAGTTCAGAAAGTTCATATCAAGATTAAGTTGCTATTTTTTTTTCCATTTTGGTGTCGCTTTCCAGACCTAATATGTCTGTTCTCCTGCTCTTTCTGCAGTCTCTCTTATGCAGTCCATCCTTCAGAATATCCTCCATTCTCCCACTTGTGAAGAATATTCCAGAAGATTCTATTTATGGTCTGAGCATACATGTTCTTTGTGATACATGTTTAGGACAGCATGAAGCAGCTATTGACAAACTTCTGGATAGGTGCCCTGAAGCTGTCATACCTTATGCCCAGCATGAGTTGAGGGATGAACATCAGGTGAGTGTTAATAATCATAGCTCTGTGTCATGTTTTTTTCTCTCTGTCCTTCTAAAAGTCAAACCATTGCAGTTTCATTTTAGTAGTTTCACAGGATCATTTTACATCAGTTCCTCAGATGTAATTTTATTGTCCCATATATAACCAATGGTTTTAAAACTCTGAGCAAAACAACCCCATTGTATTGAATGTGGGAAGTGCTTAATGGTAAAATGGACATACTTACCAGAACACATGGTGCAAAATTTTAAAGATTATATAAGTATTTTTTATTGTTTCCTCAATGTTGTTTCCCCAGCCAGGCATTTGCTTGCCTTATCTTATCTCATACTGTAAAGTGATCATGTTCTCCTGAAATATAAACATATGTCTTTGATACTTGTTGGCTGTATAAATTGTGCAAGAGTTTCTTAACAATAACTAAGTAGATTATGCTGACTGTAGATCATAGAAGTGTTTGGACATAGCAATAGCACTTAGACTTATATACTGCTTCACAGTGCTTCTAAGTGGTTTCCAGAGTCAGCATTCCAGTGCCCCCAACAATCTAGGTCCTCGTTTTACTGACCTCGGAAGGATGGAAGGCTGAGTCAACCTCGAGCCTGGTGGGACTCGAACTACCAAACTACAGGCAGCCAGCAGTCAGTAGAAGTAACCCTGTGTGTGAATTTTAAGAATCAGCAGGAAGACTTACAGTATATGTTCTAACCTTGCCCAATCTCAGTTGTATGAATCCATACTTCTTAAATTTTCTAACCAGTAGAACCAGCAGGCCATCAGATTGAAAAAGACTAGTCCAGGTAATGCTCACTGACATTTTTAGCTCTAAAATGAAAACAGAACAATATAATTGTGAGGAGTCCTTGCTTGTTTTCTTGCAGATGGTTTATTGCCCAATCTAGGTAACATCATTCATGCTAGTCATTGTATGTATTCTGTTTTCAGACCCTCAGAATAACTACCCTGGGGTTCTGAATTACTCCAATAATTTAGATAGAAGACAAGATGATAAATAATATTCAGAAAATGAGTCTTCAGGAGTTATCACAGACCATTGAGTTTCACTCCCCTTCCCCTATGCTCTTCGGCACTTTGAATGGCACTGAAGGGAGCTCGCATCCCACTTCATTGGTTGATAGATCTTGAACCTCTCCTGAACAAATCACATCTTGGACACAAGCAAGTCTGGCATAATTAAAGGTTTGCTATTTAACATGCTCACTGCCATGCTTTTATGAGTAAATGTAAAGAGCAGCAGTAGAACAGTTGGATTCCTTTAAGAATAACATTCTTTATTTTCTACCTGGATCTTGTTTTCTGTCTGGCTATAGGCTTTATGGTGGAACAAACTTCTTCCTGAACTCTGCAAACGAACCAGACATGTTGGTGAAAACTACCCCATATTTCTGTCATCGCTGCAAGGTAAAAGTGAGGTTTTATAGCAGAAATGTAAAGCTTGTGCAGTACAAAATAGCCTTTCGCTTTCAAGTTTACATTCAGTGTCTAAATTGAAGAACTGGATTCAGGGCAAATCACACATTTTTGTTAGATACAGATCACACAAGCAATGATCTTCAAGGAGCAACGTTTATTTATTAATTAAAATTTTATGCCACCCATTTTATCTGCATTCAAAGTTGGTGGAGATACAGGTAGTACTCAGCTTATGACACAATTGAAACCAGAATTTTGGTTGTTAAGCAAGGCAGTTGTTAAGTGAGTTGGACCCAATTTTGCTGTCTTTTTTGCCACGATTGTTAAGCAAATCAGTATAGTTCTTAAGCGAATCTGCTTTCCTGCCCCCACTGTCTTTCCCAGAAGATGTCTGGGAAGGTCACAAATGGCAATTAGGACTCTATAAATACAAGTTGGTTGCCAAGCTCTCAAATTTTGATCACTTTGACTGATGCTATGGCAGTTATAAGTGAGAGGATCAGTTGTAAATCACTTTTTTCAGTGCTGTTGTAACTTCAAATGATAATCATTGAATGAATGCTTGTAAGACAAGAACTAGCTTTACTCAGGGGTATTAAACATGATATTTGTATCTTTTTTGTCCAGAAACATTATCAGTCATTGCCACAGCACTGGAATTGAGAGACTTCCTTAATGTTTTACCTGAAGATGGGAATGCAGCGTTCTTCCTGCCCCACTTGCTTCAGTGCAGCAGAAGATTGGTGACTTAAACATAAGGAGAAGCATCTGCTATCTTGGATTGATCTTATGGGGTGCAAAATTACTAAAATGAACAAAATACTTCAAATGCTGGATACGCCAGGCATATTCCCATATACATGGGAAGAGTAGGCTTTGATGGATCTCTAAAGATTGTCCTCTGATCTGTGGTAGCAGTACATTACAGATAAACCGATGATTCTCAGTCTTGGCAGCATGAAGATGTCTGGACTTCAATTCCTAGAACTCAGAAACATTGAGCTAAACAGATAGGGAAGATGTTGGTAATATGCACTCTCACCCCCCCATCCCCCAGCCTCTTATATATTAAACTGTGAAGCTTCCCAAAGAGCTCTGCAAAAAAGCAGCAATAACTCTAGCTTATTTTGGTGAGAGACAAAATAGAATAAGTGCATTAAGTCTGTATAAAAGTAAATCTTGCCCCTCGAACAAGTGATAACTGGACCAAAACTTTCTTCCTTATTCTTCCCCTATCGTAAAACCTTATCCTTGCTGCTTGGGGTAGATTTTAGAAAAGTTTCATCGCTCTAAACTGCTGGTGGTGCATGTGAGCGGACTACATAAAGAAAGTGGCAAAGGGGCAATTGTCATTCAGGACTTTTCCCTAAACATCAGTCATAATGTGAGATGTTTAACTTATTCAATAGAAATATTTGTTTCTCACAGCTGCAGGGCAGAGAAAAGAACAAAATTTCTTCAAAATTCTAAGAGGAGCCGGAAGTTTCAGCAGATTGGCTCCCATCCTATTTGTGTTGCATACAGTGAGTTTCTTCAAGTTTTCTAAAACTGAATTAGATTAGAAACCAGATTATGGAGGCAATTTATAAAGTTAGCCTAGCAAATATCAGAGTCCCAACATTAACAATGACAAAGGCTGCTACTTCTGCCTTTTTTTCCCATCTCTGCAGTTGTAATATGAGCAAGACCTCATTTTCTCATATTCATATTAACTTATGAAGAACTTTCAAGACTAGTTTAATTATTTTAAAAGAAGACATTTAAAAATGCTAAACAGAAAAGTTGTGGAATTTGAAATAGAAAATAATTATCAATCATAACTAAGATAGACTTCCATACAAAAACATTCCTCTAGATTTATTTCAATTATCAGTAGGGATGGGGGGTGGAGAATCAATATTTGAAGTCGTGATGCTCATTGCAGTAGAATCATTTTTCCAATATAAGAATTCAGCTGAAGTTCATAATTTCACTTGTCTGGTGTCACTGCTGCAAATGATAGAAAGTGAAAGTCAATGGCTTTCAAATATATATAAATCTAATATATACTTTAATATTCTTAATATAGCCACAAAGTAAATATGTTCTTCATTTTCCCCCTTTCATTCATATAACAAGGACTAGAATTTTAAGAAACCAGTGCTTTAGAAGCATTTGTCTATGCTAAAACTAGGCAAGGTGGCATACTCCAAATATTTTATGTGCAACTCTCATAAAACCCAGTAGGCATGGCTTTGAACTATAAACTTTTTAGTCCAAAACTCCTTTTGAATAGCAGGAGTTCATCAAGTTTCACACACAGTGTAGTCTCTAAAACCTGACTTTGTGAATATGTCCAAAGAGAATACATCTATTTATTTGCAGACACCAATTCAACTAGCAAGCTTTATCCAGTTCTGCTATTTCAAGACATGATACTATATTTGTATCACATATTTTCACAGTTTCACTCCTTTTCAGAATGGCAATGGAAACAAAGTTAAGATAAGATAGATAGATGATAGATAGATGAGAGAGAGTGTGTGTATGTTAATAAAGAAAACATAGAGATCCAAATTTCTTCCAATAGAATGAAACGAATACAAATATGCAAATATTAAAAAGATACAGCTTATCATCTTTATGAGATTAAAAACTACCAGTTTACTTTGAACAAATATACACCTTCATTAGAGCAAGGGTTGCAGTGGTTAAAACATTGGACTTGGACTGGAGACTCCCAAGTTAAAGTCCCTATTTGATTTCTGTAGTTTGGCATGGAAGATAAAATTCAGGGAATCCAGAAAAAAAAGTTGGATAAATAAAATTATACTTCCTTTCACTGGCCATTTTATGGGTCAATTTTTCCCAGACACCTTGATATCATCCTCAAAATACCTGTCTGGCACAGCATTGATTATACTGCATAAAGATTCTAGGAGATGACTTTCAAAGCTGAATAGTATCGGGTGGAAAAACTGTTGAATCTCAGAATTTTTTTCTTTCAAGCAATTACCTTTAATTTGGGAGCACAGTGTAAGTAGTTTCCATGCCAGCATGGATGTGGTCAGTCACATGACAGTGCAGTAGCCATGTCCCAGGATATTTTGGCCACATCTCAACAGTTTGAAATGTCCCAGGGAACAGATCATAGACATCTCCTCGGAAAGTTCTATTGTACTTTTGGAGAGATAAAAAATAATCAATCATATATTTGTGTAGTTCTTCTAATTCTAATTAATTCATTGGAAGAATGCAACATGAATAAAAGGCATCATATTTTAAATATTTTAACATCTAAGCATTTTCTAACTTAAGAAAACTCAAACATTTAAACATCTGTCATTAGGTAAAGGTAAAAGTTCCCTTCACACATACGTGCTAGTCATTCCCGACTCTAGGGGGCGGTGCTCATCTTTGTTTCTAAGCCGAAGAGCCAGCGCTGTCTGATGATGATTCTGTGGTCATGTGGCTGGCATGACTAAATGCCACAGGTGGAGCACTGTTACCTTCCCAACAAGGTGGTCCCTATTTTTCTACTTGCATTTTTTTACATGCTTTCGAACTGCTAGGTTGGCAGAAAGGGGCAAGTAATGGAAGCTCACTCCGTTACGTGGTGCTAGGGATTCAAATTGCCAATCTTTCTGATCGACAGCGTCTTAGCTTAAAGCCAATTAATATTAGTAGAAAATGGACCAAAGTGAAACTTGTTCCATCCTCAAGGAAAAAATAATACTGCAGATATGGCAGCTGGATTGTTGGGAAAATACCAGGGTGGATAAAAAGTGATGATTTTTAAAACAAAATAATAAAAAAAAATCAGATTTTTAAATTTTAAATCGGAGGATTTTTTACTTAAATCGGATTTTTTTATTTTTATCAAATTTATTTTAATAAAATGCTTTTGGAGTAAAATCTGTTTGCATATAGTTTTCTATTTAAGATACATTAATAATTTAGTTTGTTCAGCATGAAATGGAGCTTAGTTATGTAGCATGAGGCTGTTTATTCTGCAATATTGGGACTGTCAGTGACTCAACAACAGGTCAGAAGAGGAGCCGCTGCAGGACAGAGATGACAGTTGCTCTTTGAAAATTATGATTTAAATCAAGTTGATTTAAATCAAGCCTTTTTACTAGTGATTTAAATCAGCTTGATTTAAATCAAATCCACCCTGGCACTATTTTTAAATCACAAAGAGAGGAAAGAGAAAGAAATGTAAAATTGAAGGATAAAGTTTGGGCTTCAGTTCCTAGCGGGAAACTATAAAACAATGACCAGCCAAAATGGGTAGACTTAGGTTAACAAGAGTTAATTATCTGACTTAAAAAAGTTTTGATGTGTTCAGTTGTCCTACACACTGCTTTATCTCTTAGCTAAGTATGTTCTTTTTAGCTCTTATCTTTAAAAATGCTTATTTTTACCTTGTAATCGAAGCTATGGCCATGGAAATGCGCTGTGTGCATATCAATTTCATTCCCCATTCCTAACAAATACCAGTTTACTTTGT
>JANHFJ010004593.1:181207-193562 GCA_032468195.1 Cerberus rynchops | reverse complement strand
CCCCCCCCCCCCCCAAACCCTCACAAAACAGTTTTATTCTTGCTCACTTTTGTGCTCAATAAGGTTTTGTTCTTAAAAGCTTATGAAGGAGAACCATGTTGCTTTTAAGGCAGGGCTTATTAAGGCAATCAGTATTTCCAACAAAAATACTCAAGCTTAGAGCAAAAGTCATATTGCCAATGAGATTACCTGTGATTCATAATTTCAAAAGATACAAGAGAAAGACTTGTGGGGATGGGGGCAGGAACCAAATACAGAAATGATGCCTGCTGCAAAATACCCCACCAGTCATGATTTCAGCTTTAAATTTCCCCTTGACAGACAATATTAGACTTTTCCTTGCTTGGGCCCATCTCCCACATAGTGAAATGCTTACCGGCATCTTTACGGCAAGCTAGGGGAAACACTTCAAAATATCCAATATCAGTGTTATTTCTACTTCACTTGCTCCTATGCTAAACTCTAATCCTGAAAAGGTATTCCATATTGCAAACCAGTTGTATTCTCTGGCGATAGCCAAGACCTCTGTGAACCTCCATCCAAGCTCTAAAAGAAGCTTCAGACACCGGTGTTTAACCAACATTCTAAGATTGAATATTAGTGAACTTTGGGACAAGTTAAGAGGACACATCCAAATGTTGTTTTTTTAAAAATAAGCATATCTATGGATAGCACATGTTCTGAAAAAACAATCACTCTGACAGTGAACCCAAAGCACAATTGAATTATGCATTGATCCCAGTAATTTAAAGTGTGGGTTTTGTATTCCTAAACAAAACCTACCTGCTATAGTAGACAGAGAAGACCTTCTCTGACAAGACCTTTTCGGATATTATTTTATCAAAAACTGGCATAATCCCATCAATGGCCTGGTTGGGGTAGCCCATACCAAGCACTCCATCAAACCGAGCATACATGAAAGGATCGTAAGGTAGTGTTGTAGCTTCTGCAAACAGTTGGATGATGGGAATATCAGCAACCTAGAGAGAAGCACGCACAAAGGAACAGACTGCTGTGGAGCAATGAGTTGAATGCATTCTTCACAGGGAGTAAAAATAACCCTTAATTCTTTATCTTTGCTCCCCCTACCTCACTCATATACACCCATGTATACTTTTGTGTATAGTTAAGTCATTTTTGCTTCGATCCCAGTAACACTTCAAGTTACTAAGGGACCTGTCATGTTGTCCTTTACTGCCACGTTTATTAAATCTGAATTTTTGCACATGCTCATTTGGCATTGGGTGAGTAAATGTAAATGGATGGCTACTTATATGATTTTCTCTGCTTTGCATTATTATAGTTTGAGCTCCAGCTCTATTACAGCCTGATGCTATAACTAAGTGGATATTCTAATCTAAGACATATAACAGGAAGGGGCCCGGAACACGGTTGGTAGGGGATCCATCCCAGCCAACTCTTCCCCTTCTCCGTCGCCGCTGCCACCGAACCCAGGGCCAACTCCGCCAAACCGGTCGCTAGGCCAGACGGGCATAGTGGACCTGGTGAACATGGTCCTTGAAGGAATCGAGGCGGCTGGAGGGGGGGCGGTCGGGAGGGCCCGAGACGCCCAAAACGCGGCCGGAGAAACTGCCGCTCCAGCTGTCTCTCCCTCCTCTCCGCCGCTGTTGCCACCGGGCCCAGGGCCAACGCCGCCGAGCCCGGCGAGCATAGTGGACCTGGCGAAGATGGTCCCTGAAGGAGTCGAGGTGGCTGGAAGGGGGGTGGTCGAGAGGGTCCCTGCAGGAGTCGAGGTGGCTGGAAGGGGGGTGGTCGGGAAGGTCCAAGACGCCCGAACCGCGGCCGGAGAAGCCGCCGCTCCAGTTGATTCTCCCTCCTCTCCGTTGGCGAAAATGGTCCCTGAGAGAGTCGAGGTGGCTGGAAGGGGGGTGGTCGGGATGGTCCCTGAAGGAGTCGAGGTGGCTGGAAGGGCGGTGGTCCGGAGGGTCCGAGACGCCCGAACCGCGGCCGTAGAAACCGCCGCTCCAGTTGATTCTCCCTCCTCTCCGTTGCCGCCGCTGCCACAGGCCCCAATTGACTCTCCCTCCTCTCCGTTGCCGCCGCCGCAGGCCCCAAAGTTGAAACCGCCGCGTTAATTACCGGACCAGTCGCCAGGTCGAACATGCTTTGACGAAAATGAGGGGGTCGGGGGAGTCCGAAAAGTGGCCGATAGCCAGGCCACCCCCCCCCAATGAATTATCAAATAAATTACTAGGCTTCTTAGTCAAGGCATAAATATCCAGGGTAAATTGTCGTACTTCACAAACATCATACAAACATCTAGCTCTCTGAAAATATAATGATGGAAAGGGTGGAAGGAAAGGGAAGAAGAGGACAAGCAACAGTAAATTGGATAGATCCAATTACAGTGGCAATGTGTACACATCAAGAATAGATCATCATGGAGAAAATCTATGTGATTGCTGTTGTCCTCAACTTGATGGCATACAATATCAATTGACTGTTGATAAGCCAACTTTAGCTTCTGTTAAGCAATGCATATTTTTCTAAGTGCATAATAATATATTCTAGAATTATGCTTAGTATCATCATAAATCTGACTGCTCAATAGTTTCATGAGTTCTCTTTTTCACTCTTTGAAAACAGGAACACCATCATCAGCAATCCTAAAAGGTTGGATTTGCCGAGCTCCATTTTCGCTGGCAGAGGCACTGCAGGCCGGTCCTTTGCTGTTTCCAGGGTGACCTCATGGGCCAGATCTAAGCATTCCATGGGCTAGATCTGGTCCCCAGTCCTTGAGTTTGACACCCCTGCCCCAACCCAATGAAATCCCTGAATCATTATTAGAACCTCAAAATTTGAGTGTTCTAATATATGTACCCAGGGCGTTTGTTTGTTTTAGAAATATATTGTCATGTCTCATGGTTGCAGCTAATACGAGTTTCAGTATTTTGAAGGCATCTTTAAGATTCAGAGATATCCTCTTTAGGGCATATGCCACACAGGGCAGACTCCTGTAACACCAAATACATCTACAAGGAAGAAATGTATTTTGGACATAATGAAACCAGGGCTGTCTTAATGCATGGGCCTGATGGGCACTTGCCTGTGGGCCCCACGAGCATAGGTGCCAATAAAATAAATATACCGGTATGTTTAATTTTATCAACCATTTACATTTTTATTCCTGTGAGTAGTTGTCATAGGGGCCCCAGTACACTGCTTTGCCCAGGGCCTATAATGCTGTTAAGATGACCCTGAGTGAAACCCCAAATTTATTTGTACCATTAACTTTTTGAATCACCAGATTCAAAATACAGTATATTTGCCAGCATATTTTAATTATGAATTCTAGGTTGAGTTTTTTCACACACCGTACACAGAACACAGTTTGTGAATGAATATACCAAATTATGTGGTTAAAGTATGTAGTAGAATTGCAAATTTATGAACCTTTTGCATTTTCTCTACTTGTGCTACTTGATAATAATAGCACAGTGTCGATTTCTTACATATTCAATGGTTTTTGTTTTTCTGCCTGTCTTTTCTTCGTTTAGCTGTGATCTGCCCATTTTGTGGTATATGATTATGGTAAGACTGAGTATTTGGGAAAAATGTATATAAGAGAAACTGAAATAAGAAATGTTAAAACTTCTGTTTGCTACATTGTCATATTTTAACATCTAAATCACACATTTTATAATCCTTTCAGACACTATTTTAGGATTTGATTATCAAGGAAACAAAAAATACTTAAAATGCAACCCAGTGTACATGCAAACTCTATATGCATGCAAACATATTAAAATTTATGCATTGCTGCAAAACTTTAAGTGACCAACAAGGGAAACTAGGAAATAAATGCTTTTTCAGATCACGAAGCAAGGAAGACTGCAGTGAGCTGAAGTAATGCACAGAAGAAGAAAAAAACCCTACCAACAACATCAGTAAAATTCATATCTTTGTTACAACTGTTAGGAAAGATTAATTATACAAACTTCCCTTTCATATTCTAGCAAATCAAGCAAACAAGCTATTTACTCTTTTCCTTTAAACTTATTTTTTCTTTCATGAAGTTCAGCAACCAGGTTATTTAAAAGAAAAAAAGAAAATGAAACATTTGTGTTAGTTTTAGCCAGTGCAACTTTTATAATAATAAAATGCAAACATCATTAAATCACCACAGTTCCATTTTTTTGGAGACAAGCAAATATGTGTTGCAAATATTCAGAGTACTAAACAAAGAGCAGATTTGGATTAAAGCTAATTGTTTGAATCAGGAAATAATATAAATCAAGAGTATCAAGTTTATTGATGGATGAGGGAAAGAAGGCAGCAGATAATTTACAAAGTCATAACATATAAGAGTTTGAATACTGTTATGAAAACAATAAAGAATAAAAAAGACACTTGAATTCTATTTGATTTTAAGACTATACCTCCATTCACTGGGCATCTGGTAAAGAGAAAAAAAGCAACACACTTATAAAAGGGAAAAACCAAATTTTGGGTGTGTTTAAAATCTTTACAATAAGCATTATACAATAATTTTAATTTTTGCGAAATTACCCTCATGTACACAGTGGACCGAAAATTATTTTTTATTTAACTATAAACATAATACATTGAAAAATCTGGGAAGCAGAAGGAAGTTGGGTGTGACTATTTTAGTAAATTGAAAATAACAAACTTTATTGAAGCAGAACTCAATTTAAGTAGAAAGATTAAACAGAAAAAATTCATCTGCCATTGTTAACACATTGTCAGAGAATCTAAGATAATATTCCTGTATTCTAGTATTCCCATGTTAACATATTTGGGAAAAATTAGCATTTATTTAAATAAAATACACCGAAAAGTACTAATAAACTGTTTTAACATTTTGTAAAGAAGAGCTTTATTTGTATTTATGCTTTATGCAGCCCTTATTTACATACTTTGTAAACTCTATCCTCTGCCTTTGAATCCAGAATATACTGCTACTGAACTCTAAATAGACATGCATGAATGGCATTGGAAGGAACAGATTATACCAATCTTTTATTATATTGTAAGATGTTCCAGAATTATCATTAAAAAATTTAAACACTGAACATAATTCAGTCAAGTTTATACTGATTTAAGAGATTTAGGTTACACTGTGGGTTTTTTTGGGGGGTGGACTTATATTAAAACCATCAAAATTTAATTATTTCCTATTGTAAAGAATTAAAATATTGCCATTCAGTGAAATATTGATTTTCTCATCAATTTGAACTTTCCTATTATATCATCCTTTTCTTTCCTTAACTCCCAGCTAGGAAAAAGTACATTCAAAATTCAACTAGTATTTTATCCAGCTTCACATCAAAAATTATAAAATATAAAAAAGGATTAAGAAGAACAGAAAAAGTACATAAAATACAAATAAAGGGAGGTAAAGCAGAATATTAATTCAGTCAATGGATACTAATGAAAATAACATTTAAGAGGTCAATAGGTACTATATTAATAGTTTTAGTAGTAAAATACTGCTAAGAAATATATTTACTAAATACTAAACCAGTCACTTATTAAAATACATTTCAGCAACCCAATGATGTCCCAGTAGATTCTTTGACATATTGCTAGGATTTCATAAAAATAATAACAAAAACAGGAAATATATTTGTTCAATTAGTAATCAGTAAATATGCAATTAAGTACTATCCAATCAATGATAATAGTTTTAAAAATCTCTTAGAGCCTTCAATTTATTTCTCTGTATCCAGGCATGTTAGTTATTTGTCTGGCAATCTTACTCTGCTGCAATATGAAATTTGCCAACATTAGCAATATTACACATCATCTAACAAGAAGAACATTTTCATTTTGTTCTGTTAATTGTATCAGTAAAGGAACAATTAGATTTGCTGAGTGCCCTGGTAATCAGAGCAATGTAGTAGCAAATATTAATGGTCTCAACAACATATGTGCTGCAAGGACAAGTTTTATTAAACTTGTGGGCTAAGAAGTTTGTAGGGTAAGATATTAAACTGAGCTCTAAAATGCTCTTTAATGAGCAGCACAAGACCAGTACAACTAGATATCTGCTTGATTTTCATCTGGGATATATTATATAAACTCTAATGTGGACTATGGCTAATCTCATTCTGATATTCAATATTTTAAACCCTTTCTCTAACAATTCTCCTAATTTGAAAATATACCAAGAAGAACAGTTTTCATTTTCAGGTGTGCTATTTCTATTTTAGGAAACACATAAAATACACATCTAAGTGCCTGAAGCAGTGATTGCAAAAATTTATTTATGTAGCCTCGAGATTTATAATGAGTAAGGCATTGTAATTGAGCACTTTAGAGTATTTTTGCTATAGTTTTTGTGCTACTTGTATAAATTCCTTTGTTTACCAGTAGCAAACTGTTGAGATTTGTGATGCTGAGAGATAGTGTTTTGTTCAAAATCACTCAATGAGTTCTGTGGTTGAATAAAGTTGAACTAACTTTGGATCAGATTTTGGCATGCTCGGGGAGTCGAGTCCATGGTCTGCACAGCTTGCCATAAACCTTACTCTGTAATCCACAATATATTTGGATTACACAGTAACATAAAACCATACAAATCTCTTTATGGTTTAACACAATATATGAACTCAATATATATTTGACAATGCTAATATATCCTAAACCCTTTAAGAAGACTTGCCATGGGATTAAAAAAGGATCAGTTTAAAACTGTATATTATTCTTCTAAAGTACATAATATCAAACACACCTGAAACTTTTAATAAAATTCCAATGAAATACT
Organism: Cerberus rynchops; assembly: GCA_032468195.1. Classification (NCBI taxonomy): domain Eukaryota; kingdom Metazoa; phylum Chordata; class Lepidosauria; order Squamata; family Homalopsidae; genus Cerberus; species Cerberus rynchops. Next base: position 186,814 of record JANHFJ010004593.1, on the reverse strand, counting down.
AATTTCTCATTCATTTTAATTAATTCACGGTGGTTGAATTAAATTCATAAGTACAGCTTCAAAAATTTTCTTTGTTGAATATAAAGTGTATGCCTCTTGGGTCAGCTTCTGAATTATTAATGCACATTTTATTTAGAGTTTCAGCCAAGGCTTCAGGTCCACATAGGAAAACACCAACCCTGGAACTGAAGGTATAAAGCGAAAAACAGAAATTTAGGTCCCAAATATGCTACATAATATAAGCAGGGATATTAAACAGGAAATTGAGCTGTGCTACAAGCATTATAATCTGCACAGCCGTATGTTTATCAAAATTCTCATAAGATAAATTCAGCCTTTAATACTGGTAGCAACATTCTCAGGTTGTGGCAAGTGCAAGGAACAGAATGACACTGAAGCTGATCAGAACAATAAGTTTATTGCTACCTCCCTATTTATAAGAATCTCTCTGGACCAGGGGTGTCAAACACAAGGCCTGCGTGGCTGTCCTGGAAATGGCGTTGCTTCGGCCAATCCCATCTCATCTCATCCCATTCTGAACGGAACAGATGTACGCAGGAGGCAGTGGGTGCACGCATGCACAGCCCCAGCCTATTCCATCCTGGAAGGTGCAGGTGTGCATAGGATGAGCCAGGCACATGTGCACATTTGGGATGGGGTGGGCCGGGGCTGTGCACATGTGTGCCCGTCACCTGTTTACACATGTGCCTGTGAGGACGGTGTGTGCCAGGCCAGTGTGCGTGTGTGACTGCCAACACCTGCATGCACATGCCAGGATGGGATGGGCCAAAGCAATGCAGGAAGCCCCTTACCATTTCCAGGACTGCTGCACTTACTGGCCTTTCAGGTGTGGGGGAGAGAGCAGGGGCTCCACAGCTGGTCCTCCAAGAAGCAGGTGTGGTGGCACTAGTAGCAGCAGAGTTGGGGGGGAAGCACATGATATGCACCACCGGACATGCCTTCTCCATCCCATGTGGCTGAGATAGGGCAAGTGGCTACATCCAGCAGGCTGGACCACGTGCCCCTCCTCTGCACTTCTGCCTCTGGCTACTGCCACCACCACAGGCCAAGACAAGGTGAGGAAGGTGTGGGGCAGCTGCTGCCAGATATCATTGGCCTATCTACTCTGTCCTGTCTGTTTTTGCTTGTGGTTGGAGAACAGGTTGCTGCTGGTTAGCTTTGCCCCCTCTTGAGTTTTGCACTTGGCCTATGTGTGGAGTGTGTTCCCTTTGTGCACATGATGCACCTTGGCCCTGCTGTGGGTAACTGCCACCAATGAGGCCACCTGCAGCTTGCGCAGGTCCATTAGGCTGCTGCCATCACCATCTGGAGCACAGGCCTATCCAGCATGAAGGAGGCAAAGTGGCCATCTAGAAAGTCCAAGTAGAGGTGGTAGAGCACGCCCAGGCCCAGCAGGCAAAAGGCAGCTACAGCAAGCAGGGAAAGCCGGATCCCCATCAGTCCCAGGGCCACCCGGGCTCAGCAGAGATTGTGGGGAGGCACGTAATCCCCAGCTGGGCCTGGATGGCCATGGCACCAATGTGTATCTGGCTTTCTCCATTCCACTTTTTCCTGCTGGGCATGGGAATGCTCTACACCTCTACTTGTCCTTTGTAGCTGGCTGTTTTGCCTATTTCGGGCTGGGCAGGCCTTCTGAGCGGCTATGGCAGCAGCCCACAGCAGGGCCAACGGGCATCATGTACAGGAGGGGAATGTGCTCCCCCTGCGGGCCAAGGGCAGGACCCATGAGAGGGCCGAGATGACCATCAGCAACTTGCTCTCCAACCTCAAGCCAAAACAAACAGTGGGACTGAGTAAACATGTCCAGCAGACTGCATAGGCAGCCAGGCAGCCAGTTGGTGGCAGCGAGCTCCAGAGCTGCAGTGTGCTACAGCCAGAAACCATCCCTGCACACAAAGGGTGACGAGTGCGGGGTAGCTGAAAGTTTCTGGCTGAAGCTGCCCTGCCTCGCTTCACTACATCCTGTGGGATGAGCCTCCTGTTCCCTGCACCATCTACCAGAGACCTCTAGGTTCCCTCCCCCACCCCCCCAGCCCCCCCCAGCACCACCCCCACAAGTGATGTCAAGCTGGCCATGTTCCCGGGCCATGCCCAGTCGGCTGCCCTGACCATGCCCCTCCTCTCCCAGCCCCTGGAGGACAACAACCACACTGATCCAGCCCTCAACGAAATCAAATTTGACACCCCTGCTCTAGACTCATTACTGAACAAGTAGATAAGCACTCAAGGTTTGGGGGAGGGGAAGCTTTGCTCTCCATTGCTTCTTCCCCTTCAGTGATTTCAGGCTAGGAAGTCTCTTAACTCCTTCCCCTGCTTCTATAGGAGAAGGACTGGCAGAGTCAGGGGAAGAGTAAAAAGAGGGTGAACCTCAAATTGTTATGTAACCACAAACTAAGTCTACCCCTCCTCGATTACCATTACCTTTATCTAACTATAATCAGGTGCTGAGTTTAGTTGAAAAGATTCCTGTGCATAGGCTTTTAGAAATTATTTAAATGGAACTTTAATACATGGATTTGCTCTTTCTCACCTGACAACTTCAACTGCAGATCCCACCACAAGTTTTGCACAAAGTCAAAAGTGGCAAAAATCAACAGGAAGCAGCACTTATTAAACCAATGAAACAAAAGTAATTATATGTTGATATAATAAAATGTAATAATTGCACAAGAATCCTACTTTGGCTGCTGGCCTGCAATTGTTCTGAACTCATTTTCCCAATTTGGTCTTCCATATTGAGTTTTCTGCTTCAAGCCTGTAATCACATCTTTCTCTTCATCATGATGCATTGTAAAATGAGTAGCCTAGAAAGTTAAAAGCAAGAAATAGCCTTATTAGAAGATTGTTAGGTAACTTTTTGTAACAAACTAGAAGATTGTTTGGGAAGTTTTTGTCTTCCAGTTGTAATTCCTAGCCACGCAACCCACAGAATTTGAAATCCACTATAACCTGAAGAATTAAGCAGAGTTACGGTGTTTGATATAAAAAAGAGAAGGTTAAGCAGAGTTCCCGTGTTTGATATAAAAAAGAGGGGGGGAGAGAGATTGGTTCCGAATTATAACCTCCAAATAACCCAGTATCCAATAAAGCAGAGAAAAATGTAACACAAAACCAACAAATATGTACTGTATATATTGGAGGAAAAACTAAGGAAGAGGCCTCTCAATATTTCCTTTTTTTAATGGTTTATATACTTATACATTTTCATTTTACATACATAGGTGCTTAGTGAACAATGCATTGTCTGGATCTATTTGCTTACATAATAATAAATTTCCCAGTCCTAATTTCTACCTTATTTTTAGTATCAATCTGTCCATTTTGGCACAATCTAATTTTTTTTTAATTTACATCTTCTTCTGAAGGTGTTTTGTCATTTCTCCAGTACTGTGCAAATACAATTCTTGCTGCTGTCAAAACATGTAATATTAAATATAAATTCCCTTTATCATACTTTTTAGGTATAATACTTAACAAAAATATTTCTGTCTTATAATCTATGTTGCTTTAACATTTTTCTAACCATGTATGTATTTTTGTCCAATATTTCTTTGCTTTTGTGCATGTCCACCAAATGTGGTAATATACACCAAGTATCTGGTTACATTTCCAACATTTGGCAGACATGTTTTTAAGCATCTTTGCTAATCTGGTCGGTAAATGCGACCTATAAAAATTTTTTTGTATAAGTTTTCCTTATATGCAATTGCCATTGTCATCTTACAATTTCTTTCCCAAAGTTTTTGCATTTATCTAATTCTATAGTGTATCCAAAAATTTTTTGCCCATACTATAATTGTCTCTCTTACTTGTTCATCCTCCATTTTTAAGCTTAGCAGAAAATTGTATATTTCTTTATTAGCTTTTCGTCTACTCCCAACATTATTTGATCAAATATTGTATGCTCTTTGTAGAAACCATAATTCTTAATAACTTTCTCATATCTCAATTGTATTTGCATATGTGGCTGTAATAGTTCCATACACTTGTTTAGTTTTAAGTTCCCCTTCTACATTAAAATATTTTTATATTTTAGGATTATTTCCAGATTTACTGCATTTGGGTGGATAAATGCTTCCATTGTTGAAAGCCAGACTGGAATTTTTATATAGATTTTTGCTTTCACCTTTTCCCATACTAAAAGTAGAGCATGTCTTATATAATGACCTGTGGGGACCAGGCGGGTTTGAAGAGGGAATCCAGGGGTCTCTAGTGAGTGGGGTCAGGGGGCTCATCCCACAGGATGAGGTGAGGCAAGGTAGAGGGTGGGGCAGCTACAGCCAGAAACCGTCGGCCACCCTGCACTTGCTGCCCTTTGTGTGCAGGGGGAATAGTTTCTGGTTATAGCTGCAGCCTGCCAGCCCCTTACCTGGTGCATGCAGCCGCTCTGGAGCCCACTGCCACCACTGGGTTGGCTGTCCATGCAGACTGCTGGACGGACTTATGCAGTCCCAGTCTGTTTTGGCTTGCAATTAGAGAGCAGGTCGCCACTGGTCAGCTCCTCAGTTGCCTCATGGGTCTTTCCCTTGGCTTGCATGTGAAGCGTGTTCTCCTCACATATCCGATGCACCTTGGCCCTGCTGCAGGCTGCAGTCATCGCCGCTTAGGACACTCGCCCAGCCTGAAGTAGGTGAAGTGGCAGCTAGAAAGGCCAAGTAGACATGGTATAGCACGCCCATGCCCACCAAGCAAAAGATGGCCACTTCAAGTGGAGAAAGCCAGATCCCCATTGGTGCCATGGTTGTCTAGGCCTAGCTGGATTGTGTGCCTCCCACCCCATCTCTGATGGGCCTGGATGGCCATGGTGCTGATGGGGATCCAGCTTTCCCTGCTCTCTGTGGTTGTCTTGCCTGCTGGACCTGGGCATGCTCTATCACCTCCACTTGGACTTTCTAGATGGCCGCTTTGCCTTCTTCGTGCCAGGTGAGCCTGGTGTTCCAGCCAGCGTTGGCAGCAGCCCAATGAACTTGCGTGAGCTGCTGGCAGCCTCGATGGTGGCAGTAGACCACAGCAGTGCTGAGGTGCATTGGGTGTGCAAAAGGAACATGCTCCACACGTAGGCCAAGGGGAAGACCTGTGAGGGGGCCAAGGAGATGGCTAGCAGCAACCTGCTCTCCAACTGCAAGAAAAAACAGACAGGATGGAGTAGGTAGGGTGATGGTGTCTGGCAGCAGCCACCCCACACCCACCTCACCTTGTCTTGCCTCGTGATGGTGGCAGTACCTAGAGGCAGAGGCACAAGGGAGAGGCATGTGGTCTAGGCTACTGTATGTTCTGGGCATCTATCTGCCCTGTTGGGAGACCCGCATGCACCAGCTAAGGGGCCCACATGGGATGGAGCAGGCAAGTCTGTTAGTGCATATCAAGTGCCTTCCTCCCAACACTACTGCTGCCAGTGCTGCTGCTGTCATGTCTGCTTCTTGGAGGATCAGCTGCAGAGCCCCTGCTACTGGACACCTCCCCCTACACACACTCCCTCCCTCCCTGGGCAGCCATCTGCCCTGTCGGCCACATACCTGGCTCCCTGCCATGTGACGTCGGCCCTGCCTGAGCTCCTTGAGGTTATAGCCGGCTTGGCGGTGGAGA
>JANHFJ010004593.1:140211-152353 GCA_032468195.1 Cerberus rynchops | reverse complement strand
GCACACAGGTTTAGCCCAATATGAACATGTGCTCACAAGAAGCGACATGCACACAGGTCCGGCCCACCCTATCTTGGCATGCACACAGGAGACACTGGGCCAGCATTGCCTTGGCCTGGCCCATCCCATCCCGACGTGGATGCCACCAGGTTGCAGATAAGTCCTACACCCACACCAATGTCCCCAGCCTTTCAGGTGTGCATATGCACATGCATGAGGGGAAGCTGTCCGGCATCAGGCGCTCTGCAGCTGGACCTTCAAAAAGCAACTGTGGTGGCAGTTGCATCAGGCAGAGTCAGGGGGGGAGGCACATAATGCAGACTACCACCAGATGTGTCTGCTCCGTCCCATATGTCCAGGGCAGGCAGCTGCCTGGCGCATCCAGCAGCTCAGATTGTGTGCCTCCCCCCTACATCTCTGTCTCTGGTTTCTGCCACCGCAGTCTGAGACAAGGTGAGGTTGGAGAGCAAGTCACCATTGATCATCTTGGCAATCTTAGCCCCCTCATGGGTTTTGCCCTTGGCCCACGCAAGAAGCGCGTTCTCCTCATGCACCTGATGCACCTCAGCATTGCTGAGGCCCACCCAGCTTGAAGGAGGTGAAGCAATGAGCTACAAAGGCTGAGTAGAGGCAGTAGAGCACTTCCAGGCCCAACAGGTAAAAGACAGCCACCACAAGCAGGAAAAGCCTCTATTCGGCCTTTCTAACTTGTCACTTCGCCTCCTTTGAGTTGATCTAGTCTGTTGAGTGGCGGTGGCAGCAGCCCACAGCAGAACCAAAGTGCATCAGATGCGCATGCTCCACACGCAGGTCTTGGGCAAGACCTGCGAGGGGCCCAAGAAGATGATCAGGCTCCTTCATAGGAATTCTGCCCACTCACTGGTATAGGTATGTAGACAATACTTGGGTCAAGATGTAGACATAGGAATTGGAAGCATTCACCAAACATATCAACTCTGTGGACACATACATCAAATTCGCACAGGAAAATGTTAAATAGTCTAGCCTAGTGGTGGCGAACCTTTTAGTTACAGAGTGCCAAAAAGTGCGTGCTTTGTGCATGCCATCCACACTTGTGTGTGTTTCCTTCAGGTGTGCTGCATGTGCAATCGCATCATCTGCGCATGCATGCTTTTGCATGTGCAATGCATGCACGCTGCATGCAAGCACTCACACACAAGTAATTGCGTGTGCATGCACAGGAGAGCTCCAAAGACCAGCTGGATTTCCTGCTACAATCACACACATGTACAACGGACGCCCAAAGACCAATTGGGTCTCTGCAATTGTGCATGTGCAATCGCATATGCATGCTCAGCTAGAGGTAAGTTGGCTGACAGCTTGTGTGCCCAGCAAGTTGGCTCTGTATGCCACCTGTGGCATCCGTGCCATAGGTTCACCATCACGAGTCGAATGCAATACACATTAAGGAAGACAGAAACCTTAACACTGAAGTTTACAGAAAACCAACTCACACAGATCAATATTTACATTTTGATTCCCACTATCCAATGGCACACAAAATGGGAGTCATCAAAACCTTACATCACTGAGCTGAAGGCCTGCCTACCAGCAAAGATGGGAAAGAAAAAGAATGAAAACACATCAAGGAAGTCATCAGAACGTGTGGCTATCCCAAGTGGGTCTTCATCATATCTCAAAAAGACCCTACAGGAGCTCTTCTGTAACAGACAATGACAAGAACAATAAATGAAGCAAAGTTATCATTCCATATGTTGCAGGCATATTGGAAAAGTTCAGGAGGATCTTCTGCCAACCCAACATAACATATGTGCACATTTCAAACCCAAGTATACACGAAGGCAGAAGCTTGTCCACCCCAATGATAAAACACCCAGACAGAAACTGAGCAATATGGTATAGAAGTACAATGTAGTGAGCCATGTGCAAATCTGTACATTGGGGAAATGAAACAACCACTTCATAAATGCATGGCATAATATAGGAGAACAAACCCTTCAAGACAAGATTCAGCAGTCCATGTGCATTTAAAAGACACAGGCCACTCTTGAAGACAATGAAGTCCATATTTTGAACAGTGAGGACCAGTGATTTGAAAGAGAAGTTAGAGTCCATCTATGTCAAAATTAAATAGCCCTCTCTCAACAGAGGGGGAGGGATATGACATCATCTATCTCCAATCTACAATAGTCTTTTCAACAGTTCCAAGAAAGCTCCACACCAACTTGCACCACTCACGTCAACCTGATGACATATAACCTCCAGGTGACATTAACGAGCCGCTAAAAAAAAATGCAAATTACTAGCTGTCTGCAAGGAATATAAATCCTTCCATTCCCCACCATCCAGTGAGAGCTGAAGAAGTTTCTTGGATGAGAAGTGAAACATCTTCAAAGAAAAAAATCAGAAAGTCCAGTTGTCTCTTGGAAAAGCATCTTTGGGATAACCATGACCTAGATGACTGAGAATCTCCATAGCCAGAGGTGACATGCAGAGCCCTTTCTGTAGGCATGTGCGCTGTTGTCTTAGCTCAGCTCCATCACGTTTCTCTGTGGTGTTTCTTGCTGTCATTTGCAGGGAAACAGAAGTTTCATCATTCCTGCAAATGATGAAACAGAAACTTACAGAAGAAAAAGATCTCACCTCTTGCAGAGCTGCTGCTGTTGGGATGACCTGCCTCCCGCCAGCCAACTTTTTGGGTCTCCGCCACACATACATATGAGAAAGTCCAATAGAAAGGGCAGAGTTATACAGACCGGATCTTGATTATGGTGACGACACCATGAAGTGAAGGCTTGCTAGGTTGATTCATATATGCGAGTGGTAGACGGGCGATGTGAGGTCTGGATGGTACATATGACTCTAGATGAGAGATGTTCGTTAGTCAGTGTGCTGCGTTCAACCACCACGTGGCTAATTGAAGCCATACTCGGTCTGGATGCGATATCTTGCCCTGCGTTAGTGGCCACTGAGACAGGGTAGTTTCCATGGGTAGCAAACGGATAGCCGCACCAGTTTAGCATACCAAGGCCTCCATGGCCAATAAGGGGCTAGAAGAAGTAATTGTGCTCCTTCGTCTTTGGCTTTCTGCAACACCCTGGGTATCAGGGGGAGAGGCGGGAAGGCATATAGAAGGCCTGTGGGCCAACGGGACCTGAGAGCGTCCACTCCTTCTGCTCCTGGTGTTGGAAATCTGGAGTAGAAGTGAGGGAGCTTGTTGTTGCTTGGGGTGGCGAAGAGATCCACTTGAAGAGGCCTGAACCGGTCCACTAGGAGATAGAACAGATGTGGATGCAGTGCCTACTCCGCATTGTCTAGTGTTCTGCTTAGATAATCTGCTCGTACATTGTTGGTGCCCGAGATATGCTGCGCTCGAACAGAGAATAGATGACTCTCCACCCACGTGCATAGGAGGTGCACCTCTCTCATTAGGTGCACTGATTTTGTCCCTCCTTGGCAATTTATATGAGCCTTGGTTGCCACGTTGTCCATGAGGACCAAGACATGCTGGCTTTCAATGTGATTTTGGAACTTGCGAAGGGCCAAGTAAACTGCTCAGAGCTCCAGCCAGTTGATGCTGCGGGTGCTCTCTGTTCTGGACCATCTGCCTTGTGTGTTCCATTGCAGCAGATGTGCTCCCCAGCCATAGAGACTTGCATCTGTTGTAAGTGTCACTCGAGCTGGTTCGTGGAAGAAGCAGTCTTGGTGTATTTTCTTGGATGTCCACCAAGTCAGGGAGTGAAGTACGGGAGGTGGTATCTTCAACTTGTGGTGGGAATGGCTGGTGCCTGCTTTCTGGTGGGGAAATAGGAACCATTGAAGGTGTCTGGAGTGTAGCCTGGCCCATGGAACAACATCAATACATGACACCATTTTGCCCAGCAGTTGGGAGGGGTGAGCGAGAGATACTGTCTTCTTTTTGCAAATTTTGTGAATTAGTTGGTGAAGACTTAGAATTCTATCTGGGGACAGAAACACTCTCTGCTGTTTCGTGATTATCACTGCTCCCAAATGCTGGAGGCGAGTGGTTGGGTGAAGATGACTCTTTTTGTGGTTCACTATGAAGCCGGTCCTGTCTGGCGGAGTGCTCTGATTCCGATTGGAGTAAAATGTCATTCAGGTAAAAGTGTACTCTCACTGGGACTTGATGTAGTTTGGCCGCCAGGACTGACATTAATTTGGTAAATATGCGTGGTGCTGAGGAGAGGCCGAATGGTAGTGCCAGATACTGGTAATGCTCCCCTTTGTAGCAGAATTGTAGAAATCGTTGATGTGCTGGATGAATGGGCACATGCAGATATGCTTCAGTGAGATCTATCGACGACAGGAGGTCCCTGTGATGAAGAAGGGTTAGTATGCTTTGAAGCGTATGCATCTTGAATTTGTGGTACTTTATGAATTGGTTCAATTGCTTGAGGTCGAGGATCACCCTCCATCCTCCTGACGCCTTTGGAATGACGAAGATGATGGAGTAGAATCCTCGACCCCAGAATTCTTGAGGGATGGGCTCGATGGCCCGGATGTTAATCAGATGGTTGATAGCATCCCTCATAAGAGCCCGATGTTGACGGTTGCTTGAAATATGACATTCTACGAATCTGTTTGGGGGAGTGTCCAATAGTTCTAATGTCAGACCTGATCTTATTGTTTGTATCACCCATACGTCGGAGGTTGTTTCTTCCCAGCAGTCGGCGAATAGAGAAAGGGAAGGCCAATGGGAAGGCTGGGTCCAGAGTCATTTATTTCGATGGAAGGGGTGGGAGCGCCCCTACGAAAGGACTGATGAGAATAGGACTGTTGTTTACCACAGTAGGTGCGTGGTTGTTGATGGTCCGAATGGTGAAATGGTTGGTGCCGTCTGGTTGTGTAGAGGTTGTCCGACTGAAAGGATGTATGATAAAAGGTCGACCCCCTCTTGCAGTCTGGGAATTTGGAACCAGAAGTGATCCGTTTCCTGCCGTCCTTGGTCTGGATGAGGATCAGTTTCAATGCATCTCCGAATAAATGGGAACTGGAGAATGGAGAAGATGCCAATTTCCAGTGCTGTCGCTGGTTGGCCTGCCAATGTTTTAACCATAGGAGGCAGTGAGCCACTATGGAGGAGCCGATGGCTCTGGTGGAGAATTTAGTGGCGTGCAGAGTAGCATCTGCCGAAAATTCAACCACCGCAATAAGTTTATTGATGTCCTGATGGATGTGGGTTTCCTGCGGGTCCACTCTAGACTGAAGCTCTCTGAGCCACAGCAATGTGGCTCGGTTAAAGAAGGAGGTCGATGTGGCCGCTTTGACTGCCCAGGCAGCCACCTGGTGGCTTCTACAAAGGACTTGTTCGGATCTTTTGTCCTCTGACTTTAGGATATTGTTGGAATCAGCGATCTGGGTGCTCGATGATGCTAGCACCATAATGGGCTCATCCACCTTTGGTGGGTCCAGAACCGTGCTAAAACTGCTAGCAACATTGTAAAAATTTTTCTCTGAATTGAGCGGGGGATGACTTGCGGCAGGAATGTCCCACTGTTTTTGGACCAAGTCCATAAAGAGCGTGGGCGCTGGCACCTCCTCCGTCGCGGTGGTCTGTGGTGTGAAGAGTTGTGCTGCTTCCTGGTTAGGTGGGAGATTTTGGGTGGCAGTGTTTGCTTGCGCCTCCTTCAGATAGGTGATAGCCTTGGCCTTGTTCAGTAATGTTTTAAACAAAGAGGGCCGAAACAGACCTGGGACGGATGGAGTACCGGAAGGATCTGTCTCGTCCTTGGAAAGAATAAGTTCCTCTTCGCCTGAGTATATGGATGCGTCATCGGAAGAGGATGGCGAGTCTGGATCTGTGTAGTCTGAATCTAACGATGCTGGAGGACGAGGAACCGAGGCCTGCGATGATGAGGATGGGCCCAGAGTCGGGTTAGATTTGCTGTTAGGTTGATTTTGCGATAGTGAATTCTTCCATCTGTGCTAACAACGAATTCTTTCATCTGTGCCAACAACGATGCTTGCATCGCTGGCATGGATGTAGGTTCTGGAACATTGGTGATAAGAGCTGGGTCCGATGGAATCTGGGTTAATGTATCCTCGGCTCTAGTATCCCCAGACTCTGGGGAAGTTGCTTGTTCCTCTGCTGGTGCCTGGTTGGAGGGAGCCGTAGCATCCGCTTCACACTCCGGAGATAAGGCAGGAGTCGTAGTGTCCTTTACCCCAGCCGGGGGAGATGAGATGTGTGTCTTGGTAACTGAAGGCTGGTTTGCTTGTGAACGTTTGTTCGATTTGGCCAATTGGTGCTCTAAGGCCCGTTGCTTGCGCAGCGCATATTTTTCCTCTGAACAAGAACTCTTGGTGGGAGCCTTACCTCTGGACTTCTTTGGAGCGGAGCCAGAGGAAAGGTGTTTCCTTTTTGATGTGCACTTTCGGTGCAAACTTGGTGGAGGTGACAGGGTTCGATTAGGATCCGATTGATCCATCCTGTCTACTGAAACAAGAGAGAAGGTGTGTTAATAGGGATGACCAATGATGTAAGGGTTATAACACAATCTAACTTTGAAAGTGTGTTATCCTAGAGCCGCTCAAGATGGATCAGGCCTCCACTAGGTCACCATGCTTAATTGTGATATCAGCATATATTTTGACCAGTGTATGGCCATTCACACTGCACCCTGGACACCGTGCCTCAGTAGCGGCCATGGTAAGCTCTGGATGTAATACATTGAAATGCACTTAATGCTGCATTAGTAGGTGTTTCACATATGGCCGCCGCGTAGGAAAGGCCATTACTGAAGAATCATTGCTGTCCTTAAAGGTACAGTCTTATGTCCGGGCCCAGTGGCCTCGGTAGCAACCGCTGGTCTGGACATCTTCCCAGGTGTATTTGGCTGTGGCCATAATATGCTAGCCAGAGAATGCTTGAATTTTGTTTGAGAGGCTGTGTAAATTCATGGTTCAATATTACTCTCAAAATGGCCGCCTCTTCAAAATGGTGGCCATTCCAGAAGGCGGGCGGTGCTGACTTGCTATAATGGCCACATTTGAGCAATGGCTGCATAACACGCTGGGGCCGGAGCAGGGTGGTCGCAAGGCTCGGCGCTGAGAATTATGGGGGGTGTTTTCTCTCATGGAAACGGTCTGCTGCCTCGGAAGTGACAGCAGACGCTGCACCTGCTGCCCATCATCTTGGGAGTGATGGCGGGGGTGGGTGACAAATTCAACCCTGGAGCCTGCGAGCAGTTAAGGCAATAAAATATCAGAATCGACCTGCGCAAAAAGCCTTCCATTTGTTTATTCAAGATGACGCCAAAATCGCCGTTAAAATGGCTTGGCTAGCTATGCAAGCATCTGGTGCCACGCTCTGTGTGGCATTGCTTGCTAACTGTGAGACCTTCAGGAAGCTCAGGCGCGTAAAGGGAAAGGCCAATATTGCCGCGCAAAATGGCTCAGTTGCTGAAGAAAGCCCCGGTTGGTAGTCTTTTGACTAAATCATTGCTGTGGACAAGCAAGATCCTCCTGGCTATCTGTTAAATTTACAGTCAGCCGTTTGAAGACGGCAACAGCATATTTATGAGCTTGAGGGGAATTGACCCCCTCTCTTTTTAAAGCGCCATTGTAAATGGCATGAAGCGTCTGTTTTGACTGCCGAAGCTATAGAAACAACAAATTTATAGCTATCTGGCGAGTGTTTCATTAAATAAGGCTGTCGAACTTCGCTGTCAGGAATTCGTGATTTAAAGGCCTTAAAGATTAGATAAGGGCCATGAGCGAGTTCTTGTGCTCCCTCCCTCACGGGAGAATCTAAGGGAAAGAAGTTTCCTAGTGCTTGCTTTCCTGAGAAAACTCACGATTGATGAATCTAGTAAGAAGGTATTTGGATTTTGAATTCTTGAAGAAGTTTCTTTGAATGTGGAGAGATAATTCTACCGTCTAGATCTATTCGATGACTGAGTAGGACTGGGAACAGGAGGAGGAGCCTGCCCCTTTTATATGTTTGCAACTCAGTCACGAGATCTATGAGATGGCAGATCAACCCATTCTGTATGGATTATCTCTCTACATTCGACAGAGAAAAGGTAATTGGACCTTTTTGGGTTGAAGATGGACTCAACTCCTAAACCTACTGCCAGTTTTTAGAAGACACTTTCTTCAAGCAGTGGTCCAGGAAAAAGTCTGCATCTTTCAAGAAGACCATGATTTTTATACAGAACAATGTTCCCTCACATACATCAAAGTATTTCACTGTGTGACTATCTAGTAAAGGTCTTAAAGATGAAAGAATAATGACACCTTCCCCTTCCTCACCTTATTTAAACACTATTGAGAACTTGTGAGCCCTTCTTAAATGGGAGATTTACAGTGAAGGAAAACAGTATACCTCTCTGAACAGTGTCTGAGAGGCTGTGGTTGCTGCTGCACAAGAAGTTGATCGTCAGCAGATCAAGAAACTGACAGACTTCATGAATGGAAAGCTTATGACTGTTACTGCAAAGAAGGGTGGCTATATTGATCACTGTTTTTTTTAAATGTCAGAACTGTTTATTTGCACATTTTGAGTTGTTTATTATTCTCACTTCAACAAATGCAAATAAACAAGTGAGATGGGCAAATTTCATTTTTCATTTAGTTGCATAATAATTCTGCACACTAATAGTTGCCCAATAATTGTGTATACATAGATATTCTCCTAAGAAAGCCAAAACCTGACTTTTACTTTCTTAAATTTTCAGCTTTGAGGTTTATTAACATTTTGGATTGACCGAGAGCATTGTAGTTGTTCAATAATAAAATCAATCCTTCAAAATACAACTGTGATTAAAATATGGTTAAAAGCTAATGTCTTGATTTTCCTTTGATCTTCAGTGAAAAGGTTTCAAGTAAGTTTAAGAAATTAAAGAAAAAAAATCTTATTTGTAAATAAGCAGCAAAAAGGTGATTAGAAGCTTGAGTATGAAAAGTTTAGAAATGGACTAAGGAGCCAGATTGACTGTAAATAAAATTATAAAATAAATGTTTTTCATAAAATTATGAAAGAATATTTCCTGTGATTTGTTCAGAATCTTATCAAAATATTTGAAGAATTTGAATTTGAAGTGTAAGAAATCTTTTCCTGGGTAAGTAAAGTAGAGAAAAACATGAGAAAAGGACACTTTGGTGACAGATTATTAAAAGCAACCATAACTCAAGATTTTAATTGAAGGAGGTGCCACACTAATATCGAACAGAGAAAAGTATTTTAACTCTGGGAGGATAAAAGGAATTTTGGCAACAACGTATTCAGAACTTTCTTTTCAGATTGTCATTTAGTATAATAATGGGCTTAAAAGAGGAGATAGAAGACAATACAACTGAGAATCAGAATGTTTTGGATATGGATTTAAAATTCATATAATACAAGAATGATGACAAAGATATACTGAATTTATAAATAAAGGGACTGATATTTTAATAGCTAACACAAATAATCAGAAAAATGACTTAGAAGTGTGGGTTTCAACTTAAGAAAGTTGTCCAAATCAGTCTTTTATTTTGGAATCACAAAAGCAATATACTTATAATGTACTGTACATTAAATTTATGAAGAAGTTTCTGAGAAAAGATGAAGTGAGAATGAAAAGAGATCAACTGCAGGCAGATGACTTAAAAGGAATAAACATCAAGATTTCAAAAATTTAAAAAAAGATTTATAAAATCGGATTATTCAACCAAAGTTAAAATGTGTATTTTTTTTCTAGCAATTTTTAATGCTTTCATTTTAAAATAAGGACTGAATGATGACACTTTAAATATTAGTTTATATTAGTGTGCAGAATTATTATGCAACTAAATAAAAAGTGAAAATTTGTCCATCTCATTCATTTGTTTCAATCCATTAAAGTGAGAATAAACAAACAACTCAAAATGTATAAATAAACAGTTCTGACACTTTAAAAAAAGTGACCAATATAGCCACCCTTTTTTTCAATAACACTCATAAGCCTTCTATTCATAAAGTCTGTCAGTTTCTTGATTTGTTAACAATCAACTTCTTGTACAGCAGCAACTACAACCTCCCAAACACTGTTCAGAGGGATGTACTGTTTTCGTTCACCATAAATCTCCCATTTACAAAGGGCCCACAATTTCTCAATAGGGTTTAGGTCAGATAAGGAATGGGGACATGTCATTATTCTTTCCTTTTTAAGGCCTTTACTAATCAGAGGTTTTCAATTCATAGAATGTGAAGGATGTGTGTTTGTGTTTTTTTAAATTGTTATAATGTACATTGAAGATAGCATTTAATTTTGTTGTACGTGCTTTGATGCATGTGGTGGAGCACTGTTCTGCATAAAAATCATGGTCTTCTTGAAAGATGCAGACTTTTTCCTGTACCACTGCTTCAAGAAAGTGTCTTCTAAAAATTGGCAATAGGATTTGGAACTGATTTTGAGTCCATTTTCAATCCGAAAAAGTCCAACCAGCTCATCTACAGCCCATAACAGTATCCTACCTCCACTTTGCTGGCGTCTGAGTCAAGGTGGAGCTCTATACCCATTACTGATCCAACCCTAGGCCCACTCATCTCGTCTGTCAAGAATCATTCTCATCTCCTAAGTCCATAAAACTTTGAAAAAATCTGTCTTGAGGTATTTCTTGGCCCAGTCTTGCTGTTTCAACTTATGTATCTTATTCAATGATGGTCTGGTTTCAGCCTTCCTTACCTTGGCCATGTCTCTAAGCACTGAATATCTTGTATTTCTGGGCACTCCACATAGGTTGCAGTTCTGGAATATGACAACACAGGAGGATAATGGGTTCCTGGTAGCTTCATGTTTGATTCTTCTCATATCTTTGGCAGTTAATGTGTGTCTTTTTTTCTCAACATGTTTCTTGCGATCCTGTTATTTGCAACAAAACATTTGATTATTCAGTGATCATGCCCCAATATCTTAGCAATTTCAAGAGTGCTGTATCCCTTTGAAAGACTTCTTACAATTTCTGACTTTTCAGTCAGTTAAATCTCTTTTTTTGGCCCATTTTGCCTGAGGAAAAGAAGCTACATAATAGGATGTTGATCTCCTTAGACCAAATCCTCCTTCATTAGACAAATACACATCACCTGATATGCTTATATCCACTAAGCATTCATACAGCTTGGAGGTGGAAAATGGGCATAAAAATGATATGGTCACAATACTCACTTGCCTAATGATTGTGCACATAATATAGTTAAAAATATAATAAATTAGAATGAAGTCAAAGATTGAAGATATTATTGTGGTACTGACATCAAATGATCAAAAGAAAAAGAAAAAAGGAAAAGATACAATCAATTCTTGTAGTAGAATTAAAAAAAACATGTGCAATTAAAAATACTGTGTACAGTCACCTGAAGAACCAGTGCCACTAATTCAATAGAGAATCAGTATGAATGGTTGAATTTAAATCTCAACTGGTGAAAAAAATCAAAATATTTATTTTCTCTACAAGTCTTGTTAGCCAAAGGAAAAATGTCAACATTCCTTTATTAGGAAAGCATCTTCATTAGCCCCACACATCACTACTGACATGCATGCTTTTGACACCTGCATTAGGCTATATGTCATCAAAAACAGATGCAGAAAAGAGAAAAGGATAACTTAGAGTCTAAAGCTGCGGCATGAGAAAGACTGCAGATACTTCAATCAGGTTCTAACTGGTGCTGCAGTGTTTGAAGGCACCTTTAAAACTTTTACCACATATATTTTCAACATTATAACTACTGTTATCCAGAACAGTTTGCATTATTTTGGCAAAGCACTTTAACCTCTTGGCTAAAGGCAGAAAGAAATTGGACAAGCTGTTTATCCTAATGGAATTGGAAATCAAGCTAGATAGTAAACTATAGGATGGTAGTGGTGCATTCAAATGAGCGATACAATGACATAAATACCAAATACCAATCCCAGCTTCATATAACACTTTCTTTTTAATGCAGGATCATGCTGCTGAAATATAGTGCATAGTGTCTGTTAAGGAAAGTCCTCCGTTAGGAGAATGAGCGCGAAGCGAAGCAAAGCATTGACTACAAACCAGAATACAGAGACACTGAGCAGAAAAATAGGTTTTTACTTCCGTGGAAATAGAGGTATGTAAAATCCATCAATCAATCCGAATTCATACACAGTAAAGTCAGTCAGTCATCAAACAGTTCAGTTCAGGGATAATCCAA
>JANHFJ010004593.1:77763-90644 GCA_032468195.1 Cerberus rynchops | reverse complement strand
GTTTCTGGTTGGGGAATGTTCTGATGGTTGTTTTTTGTGCAGTGTCGTCTGCTAGTTTCCTAATGAATCCCACAACCGCTTCCATAAATCCACTGATGTCGTCTGTGCTGCATCGGAACATGTCCCAGTCTGTGTCTTCTAGTGCATCTTGTAAGGCGGCCACTGATACGTTTATAATAATATATAATAATAATGACACTTTTTCTGTTTTTTATCTACAGTTAATCTGTTTAGGATAATGGGCTCTATACTATCTGTGTCCTTACTGGTTAAAATACTGCTATTTTTCATTCTGCTAGAGAGCCAAAGTATTTTGGATACATTAAGGGAACATTAGTGGCAAAATGTCACTATGTTATCAAGATAGATACAGCTCCAGCAATATTAGAGGAGTTTGCATTCTAAAATTATAGCTTATTCATAGCTGTCTTAATAATCTGATTAAGTGAAGAAGAAAGGCAAAGGAATTTTAAATACTATTTAAATACTATTTAGGTGCTACTGACCAAATAGGTTGCTTCTAATTTAGGTTTTTCTTGTGGAAATCATTGCATTTCAATCAATCCCATAATTGGAGGAACTGTTCACAAGATGTACGAAAGTGCTATTGCTATAACAAAAGCTGTATTTGTTGTGGAATATAGAAAGTAACTTAGAAGACCAAAATTCAACTTGCATATTGGAATTAATATTTCAATGGATTTTATTATTAATATATTCATAGTAATTCATACATAACCTTTTTAAATATTTTTTGTAGAAAGAAGTTAATACTGATCAGAAATTCCAGTCCTATATTATGTTCTCATGATAGTGTTTTATAACATGAATTTAGCCTATTCCATAAAAACGTGTATTGTCAATTACATTTTTTTTCCTTTAGATTGGCCTGGAACATATATTGCTCAGCTGCCTGTATTTTTGAATGAGGAGCTACTTGTTTACAGATCAATCACTTTATCTGGAATTGTGAAATCAAATAAAATTAACTTTGAACCTCAGCTTTTGATATTGACTCCTGTTCCTCTGAATGTTAAAACAGGAGCAGATGTCTGTATAATTCCCCAGGATTATTTAAGGTAATTTACAATTCGAATTTTGGCTTCATTAGGTGTGATTGTTTATTGTCTCTATATAATTTCAAATGGTGAGTCTATGCCAGTGGTGGCAAACCTTTTACTTACCAAGTGCAGAAAAGTACACACTTTGCATGTGCCATCCACACTTGCGTGTGGATCTTGCACACCTGCTGCATGTGGAACCACACCATCTGCACATGCATGCAGCTTTGGCACATGCAATGTACCTGCACTGCTCGCAGGCACCCATGCACACATGAGCAATTGTGTTTGCATTCGCAGGAGAACTCTGAAGACCAGCTGGATTTCCTGCTGCACTTGTGTGCACGCACAGTGGACGCCCGAAGACCAGCTGGGTCTCTGCAATCGTGCATGCATTCATGCGCAATCACATGTGCATGCTCAGCTGGAGATAAGATGGCCAACACCTTGTGTGCCCAGTAAGATGGCTCTACGTGCCACCTGTGGCACCCGTGCCATAGGTTCGCCATCACAGGTCTATCCTATTGATAACAAAAACTATTATTATAGCAAACAATAAATTTCAGCTAATTTAAATCTTTAGGTATTAACTTACAAAAACATTAGATGTGGATATTTGAAATTATTCAGATAAGTTGACATTTGATTCTTATAAATATGCAGACATATGGGATGCCATATATTATAATTTTTTAAATTATTGGTTGGGTCAGGTATTCCTTGTTACTTTTAGCACTAATCATTATTAGATGATTTTCATTACAGTCACTGTCAAGCAAATTAAACAGCTGATTTCATAAAAAAATAAAAGTGCAGGGAACCATAATATAGAAGAGAAAACATAAACCTTATGTTTGTTGTGTATGATTATTTCTGTTGTCAGTCAAATTCATCATCTTGTTGTTTTCTTTTTTAGTTTGTTATCTGCAGTATCTTACATTTTTAGTTTGTTGCATTGTGAGCTGCTTGAAGTCATTCTGGAGTTGGTGGCATCAAGTCTAATAAATAGGAAGAACATTAAAATGCCTTAAATCTAAAACATGTTTAAAACATTAACAGAAATGCATATGAACTTAGTATAGTACAGTAGAGAACCAGTTTAGTATTGTGGTTAGGGGATCAGGCTAGAAACAGTAGACTGTGAAGTTTTAGTCCTACCTTAGGCACAAAGCCAGCTAGGTGACTTTGGGCCAGTTACTCTCTTAGAAGAAGGAAATAGCAAACCAGTTCGGAAAAACCTTGCTAGAAATTGTCCAAGCAACTGCCAGGAGTCAACATTGACCCAAAAGGCACCAAAATGCAACAACAGCAAAGTAAGTAGCAGTAACGGGATATTAAAAGTAATAAAAATAAAATTACTATATAATAATTTACGAATGAATTGAGTGACTATATAGACACATGAATTTGTGTGTATGTAAATGTGTAAAAGTAAAATCATATATTGATCAGTGGTATTTGTGGCAGGAGAAAAAACCTAGACACAATGTAAGAAACTTGAAGAATAAAATAAAGTTGTGCAGGGCTGATGAGAGAAATTTTACAAATCTAGTGATTTTAGTGTTATAGTGTGACAGCGAGGAACAAATGAGATTGTTTTCAAGGCAAAAAGGAACTTTGTTTGCAAGTGGCAGTATAAAGATGGAGTGTAAAGATATGAAACTTTCATAAGCTGCACAATATTATGAGGCAACATTTCAACCCTGAGGTACAAATATTCTCCTTTATTGGTAGTGGACTCTCAGCTGCTATAAATTGCCCTCCCATTCTACCATCAGTACACAAGGTGGCCTATGTAAAATATAAAGAATGTAATTAGGTAGATATCATAAAACATTGGCATTTTCAAAAGTTGTAGTAATTATTTCGGCTTTGGTGAATGATAGTGTCCTCAGATGACATTTTGGAAATAGTAATTACCATCTTGGGTCAGTGAAGCAAAGAAACATCAGTTAGGCAATTCTAGGTTGTCCAATACAACATTTTTTGTTAAGCTTATTCCCTTTCTGCCTCCTTTAGAAAAAGTATTATTAATGTGACAAAACAAATGGTTGAGCTTTGGGTTAATCCCTTCAATCTCCATTTATTTCTTATTTTACTTTGCCACATTGTTAATTATTTCCTAGTAAGCACCATCAGCTGACTTAAATTGACATTTGATAATGAGGCATCTTAAATAAGTTAGCATTACATATATTATTAGTGTCTTAATATTTTCCTTAAGATCAAATAATTATTTAAAAATCTATGACAGACTGTCAATGCTATTCTTATCTTTACTTCAATCACAGTACTGAATCTAAATTTGCTTTAATGAAGACTGAAGAAAAATTATCTAGGTAGCTTTTATTCATTAAATTACACTCATTTATTTACCAAATTTAGATGCCATCCAATTCCAGAATATCTCTGGTTGACTTAACCTAAGAAATAGAAAACAGTAAAAATTTATTTAATTCAATTGTGTAGAAAGTGTAAGTTTTATAAGATAAAACACAACCATCAGGGAGAACAGCCAAGTTCTTAAAGTCTTCCAGAATATCATCATGGTGGAAATCAACTCCATTTCTAGAGAAAGTTGGGATATTCTACAGGGCAAGAACCATGACAATGGAAGCATACTTCCTGAGTTCGGATGGATGACTTTGTTTAATTGAGGGGACCAAAAGTGATTCAATTCTGCCTGGTTTTTCTTGGAGGGGTAAATGCCATGGGAGGGATCTGATCCTTCGAATATTCTGACCCTATATTTTCCCCCTATTTTCAAATATTTGGGTCAATCACATTATTTCTTAGATATTGGCAACAGAAGGGATTCAAAGAATGATTCAACATTGCGCTGCTGAATTGTTTTGCATTGGTTTTGGGACTTTGAACCTAAGTTTCTTAAATCATGTGGAATTGCACCATTCAAAAAGGAGGAAAACAAATCCATTGAATGTGACCTTGACCACACCAGAATTTGTTCTTTGGGCCCAAACACTGAATATAATTCCAAGCTAATTTAAGATAAGTGGCATTAGAATTCAACAAATGAAAATTAGTGCATTATTATATTATATCATATATATTCACTTTATATTTTACTGTTTAGGAACCTAGAAATATAAAAGTACAATTAAAAATGTGTAAAGTTAAATATAACTTTCAGTAACTTTCCTTTAGGTCTAACTATTTTAACAGAGCATCTTTATTGATAACTTACATTTCACTGTGTGTTTTTCTTTGAAAATTAATATTTTAGACAAATGATGAGGTAGATGACAAATAAATTTAATAAATTATTAATTCAAATCATGTTGTTTTGAAATTTAATGTCTTACTCTCTTGGTTTTAACAGACCATCAGTTTTACAAGTTGAAATTCCAGAACTTGATTCTGGAGATTATGGTGGTGGTGGTGGTACTAGTATTCAACAGAGACATCCCTTAACAGTGCACTTTCCAGAAGGCAATAGAATTGAAATAACACCAGAAGGAAACTGCATTGGATTCAGCTGCCACATCAATTTCATTTCTTCAAAGCCATTGTCTTTTTTGAAGAATTTATTCTTTGTTGATGAAGAAAAAAACAGGTAGCTGCAATATGACCTTTTAGATAATTAAGTAACTTAACTCATTTCAGGGCTCAACATTACTTTATTTATATGAAATTACATGCATAATTTGAAATGATTTATGTAGCCAATATCATTGCTAAAATACTAACACTTCTTGCTAGTATAAAAGAAATAGTTTAATATTACTTTAAAAGAGTGTCAGCATATACCATCTGCTATAGGTGTTTGTTCAAAAGTTAGGTTAGAGAAAGAAATACATGAGTGGAATTGTTCATTCTCTCTGTGAAATAACAAGCTTAAGTTAGAAATGAAATGGTAGTAGTGGCCTATATAGAAACTCCATTTGAACTTTAAATTGAATGATTAGAGCAGGGGTGTCAACTTGATTTCATTGAGGGCCACATCAAGGTTAAGTTTGACCTCAGAGGGCCAGGGTGGTGATGGCCTGGTGGACCGTGGTCATGGCAGACATGGCTAGGGTGGTCGTGATGGGCGTTTGACACAGGGTCAAGATGACTTCTGGTTTGGCATTGCAGTGAATCGGTCAAGGATAGCAGGGCTTTGTGAATCCCAGTTCATCCTTCTTCGTGAGGAGGCCCCAAGGGGCCAAAGTCATGCTGAAATGGTTACAAAGAATGGAGGAATAACTTGTCAATTGTCGGAGAGTGGCGGCTCTCCCACTGAATCCAAGGCACCATCCCAACCGATGAAGAAGGGAGAATGGCCAGACTGAAGCTGGGACAACTGAAGAAGAAGCACTAACAAGCTGTATGGGAACAGAATATTGAAATGGGATGAGATGATTTTCAACTTTTACTTTAGAGACCTACTCCCAAATAAAAGAATTTTTGAAAGATTCTTCAAAATGTAGAGAAAGCAGTGAATTAATATGCAGAGATAAATTACAGACCCAAAAGAGAAATGAAACTTTAAAGGGAAACTATTACGTTTTAAAATATAGACTGGAATTTACACTATTGTGAAAAGTAACTTAAATTAGATAATATTATTTGACTATTGGAAGAAATTCCACAAAGAAAAAAGCTTTTGTTATGGCTTTTTGACAATCAGCTGTTAAATCTTTCATTTCACTTCAATGCTGGAAGTTAGAACAGGGATTACTGGTGAAAAAAGATATTATACTACTATACCATTGGAAAAGACCTTTGAAGGAAGCCAGGATTGCTAAGGAGAAGAGAAATAAAGTGATGAAAGGCAAACAACATCTGGGACAATGGACTATCTTACATAGAAATTCTGTACAAACAGAAAGAGAAAGAATAGGGAGGACATTTACTGGCAGACAAGAAAAAGAAAAGAAAAGGTAGCCATAAGATTTGCTTCTTGACTGTTTGGGAGTAAATGGTGAGCCTTTTGAAGATTTTTAAAGTAGTGTGGATTGTTTGGAACTGCCTTGAATTGCCCCTGAGACTGAATGACTGATGCTGGTGGATTAATGAGGTATGTTTGATAGAATATCTCAAGAGGCGAAAGAGGAAATGTTAAACAAGACTTACAAACTTAGACAATTTTGAGGAAGTAAATTGTTAAACTCTGAGGATTATAAATATACTTGATTCTGAGGAACAGTCCTGGGTTTGAGCAAATTTTTCTCTTATTGGCTATTTGGTGTTTTGGACAATGAGGAAATTGGGGTTTTGGTGGATTATTGAGCAATTTCCAGCCCATTAAATCAAACTGAGATGTCACAACATGGAAAAACAAATATATTTCAAAAAGAAATACAATCAATGTTTCAATATATCCAGGAAGCTATGATAAAGAATCACAGAGAGATGAAGAAACAGATGCATGTGAAATTAGGAAATCCTCAGCAAATGACAACAAAAAAATGAACAAAAAATTCCAGAAAATAGAGAAGGAATTAGAAGGAACAGAGGAATGAATAGAGATAAATCAACAATTGATACAAGCGCCTAAAGTTTGGGGTGGGGGGAAATGGAATAACGCTTGAGAAGGAGAGGGCAGTTTATTTTTTAAGATGTCAAAATATAGATGCAGACAAAGAGGAAGACCTGCCAGAAGAGATGAAATAATTGGTGGATGGCCGTTGAGATCAGAAAGTGGGTAGATATGGAGGCAGATGAAATACTTAAACTAAATATGAGCAATGTAAGGAGACATAAGGCCCCAGGGGATGAACAGGTGAGATTTGTTAAAAAGTCAATAAGAATTGAAATACTAAAAAGGGCAAGAGATAATGGATAGATAACAGAATACTTCTTAAAATGGGATTTGTTTTATTAATGGTTAGAAAATGGAAGTAGAAAGTAGAAATTGGGAAAATATTACTATGTATACTGTTACATAATACTAAACATTATTTTTACTATTTATATGTAAATATTTGAAGTTGAAAGACTATTACTATGTATGCGGAAATAGTATCATTAGTATTATTATTATGTATAAAGTAAATTGACCCAAGCACCTATGGAGGAAAAAAGTATAAATAAAATATATTTTTAAAAAATCACTTTTCCACTTCTCTTCTTTCTTTCCACAGTTCTTTACTATAACTTCCTGTGGTCGTGAATGGTTGTGTAAGCATTTCACTGCATATTGTACCATGTATGACTGTGCATGTGACCAATAAAATTTGAATTTGAATTTGAAAGCTCTTCTACCAGATATTACTGGAAAACATTTATTACTTGTTCTTCATACTCCACTAAACTTTTTATTTCTAAATTTATACTCCATTGTTTAATAGTAAATTGTTTTTCCAGGCAGAAAAGCTATTTATACTATTGTATTTTTATTATTCAACTAATAAAAATACAATAGCATAAATAACATAATACAAGGTAAATTTCCACGATAGTAAATAGAAACAGCTGTCTATTATCGATCGTTGATTGTAGATTAAATGGACCTACACTATGTAAAATCTGACATTAAACTGTAGTATTAACATAGGATGTTGCTTGTTTTCTATCCAGATCAGATACTTACTTGAGGCCACATAATTGTAATCCAGTCCAATCCAGTCATCCTGCAGCACTCTGCCGGCTGGTCCTTTGATATTTCCAGGGCGGCCCTATGGGCCAGATCTGGCCCACCGGCCTTGAGCTTGACACTCCTGATGTAAAGCTTTGTAACTAAATCCAATAGAGCAGTAGAGAGGACAGGGGATGGAAAAACCAAAGTGCCCAAACAGAACCTGCTAGCCTTGTTTCAGCAGAGTAAAATATGGGGAGCATGGAAAATGGTCGGCGGTTTCTCTCCCCGTATTCTTATTATCTGCCTGATCAGGAAATAAAAGGACCTTTGCATCAGGATGATATAGATTGTCTGATTTTACAATGCCCTTTGCCCTTTTTACTGTTGAAGCACTGGTTGACCTCCTTAATCTGACAGATCTGCAACCTTCTCATATCTACAGGATTGCATCTGTTTATGTGCACAGGCATATGCAAAATAACATCGGCTCACTTCTTATATGTATATAGTATGTATATCTAAATATTTTTGGTAATGTTTATATTTAAAGTTTAACTCATCATAAGCCACGGAGCTGACCTATCTTTTTGCAAGATTTTATCTTCTCTTCCAAGGATTTGCAGACTCGGTAAAAATAGAGTTGTATGTAAGCAAACTTCTCAAACAGGATTTCTTATTCCTTGTTTTAATACTAGTAGTTGGCTGTTTCTGCATTGAGCTGATCTGCTTAAGCAGCATTGATTCAATTATCCAGGTTCATCTAGCACTGCAGGTCATAACTTACCAGTTGCCTGCATGTCACTCCCAATAAACCTGAAACTTCTTATGAAACAAATGTTGTGAGAAGCTCAGATGCTACATCTATAAGGATTTGGCACTTTCTTATGAGACTTTCACAAAATTTGGGTGATTTAGAGGCAGAGTTTTTTACTCTGGTCATTTCATGATGCTACCTGAGGGCAGAAACATTGCCAAAACCTACTACAATTTTGGTCTCTCAAGTCAGAATAACTAAGTTCCTAGATGCTAAATTCAAAACTGAGCAAACTGCAAAATTTTATCAGTACAGTGCAGTGTCAGTCTACTGCTTCAGTAATTTATATAAAAAGTAGCACATATAACTCTTAGTCTTTAATGTTCAATTTCTGATGAAGAACTGGCATTACTTGACAAGGTGTAAACAAAGCAATGACAAGTCTAGACAGACTCAGTGCTCTCAGAATAGCACTGGTAATTGGGATATTTCATAGAGTTTAAGTACGTTCAGATGAGAACATTTTGCATCACCCTTCACACTAAATATATAACAGTTCCAGGGACCTGTTGGGGACTTCATACAAGTTCTTTGGGTTTAGTCTGCAATATGGATTAGTATAATAAATACGGAATGCTTGAACAGTTCCTGGAGCTTAAAAGAACATTTTTCATTAACTGATTCTTAAGGTAGTATTAAATTAATCCATCATTTTAATGGAGTCTCTATTACCTGTTTTATTATTAGGTTTCACAGTTTGAAACTTCTTTAATTATTTTAAAAATACTACTTCCTTTCTCCTCCAAGGATGAAGATGTGGCCAGGCTTCAGAATTTTCAAGAACTGGAGATAGTTTTAGCAAGAAACATCACATCTTCTCTCAGAAATGCTGCAGTAACAACACTGATAGAAAAAAGTTGCTACAACATCAAAGCAGCCAATCTGATATATTGAAGTTTAGGATTTACAGGAAGGATAGTGGATGTTCTATTTTAAGCTATTATTAAAGCTGATTTTTAAAGTTTTATATATTTTCAGTTTAGATGCAATACTTTGTGTGTGTACTTAATATTGTTGGGAGTTAGCACTAAATTCCTAATCAGTATAAGCACACCAGAATTCTTATGTGTAATCTGTCCTAACTGCTTCCCCATATGCAAACCAAAAAATCCTGCTTTATGCCTAAAGTAATGACAGATATTTCATTAGCAGGTTCTTGTTCCCTTAGTCAATTACTCTGATCCTGTTGGCATAAGTTGAATCCGTTAATACAGTGGTACCCCAGTACTCATCATTATTTGGTTCCGGGAGGTGCAACTTGTATGAGTATCAAATAAACCATGTGACAAACGTGTCACCTTTGTTTTGGATGGAAAGTGAGTCACGAGGCAATCAAAAGCAACAAGTTCTAGTTTGTGCATCCAATACCGAACGATACTGAGACAAAATTTTTGCACCAAAATGTGTCAAGTACCAAATTCGATGAGTTTCAAAGCAGTCGAGTACCAAGGTATAACTATACCAAGGAAAAGAGCCATAGAAAATATTTGCATTCTTGTCATTATTGTTTTTTTATTAACAATACATACTCTGGTGTTAAAAATAATTCTTACATCTCACAGGGTGGTTGTTGTGGAGGAAAAAGGAGGTGTTTTTGATGTATTTGCTGCCTTATTTGTAAAAATAATGCAGGCAGGATACAAGTAAATAAATAAACTATATGCTTCCCAGAGCAATTGAGATAGGTGGCTGTAGAAAGAGAATAAATCATCTAATCTCCCAACTCTTGGGGAAGTCAGGTCTTTAAAAGCCTTATGGAGGGATAAAACAGTGGAGGCCTGCCAAACTTTCACAGGGCAAGGTGTTCCATAGGGCAGGAGTTGCCATGGACGCTTTGTATTCCCCCCTCAGATGACAATATTTGGGACAAAGGACCCAGCGTGCCTACCCTATCTGATTTAGTAACACAGACAAATGATTCCACAGGTAGGCACACAGGGCTTTAAAGACCTTGAATTGCATCCAAAAAGAAACAAGAAGTTAGTGCAGCTTGTGCAATAGATATTATCATTGATGAATCTCAGGGTCCTCTTTACTATATACCATATATGTGCATTGCTACGTTCTGGACCACATGAGATTTCTGGATAGTGTTGAAGGATATAGAATACATTGTAGTAATCCAATTGGTGACCCAATCAGTCAAAGATAATCATATGGTTCAGGGGGCTCCAAAAACACGAAACCATACAGCCTTCAGGCATTTAGCCATCATTGCAGTTGCACCACTTATTTGGCTGGGGGTGGAAATATGTAATTATCAGCATACCAATGATACATATTCCATACCAATAATCAACCACCTCTTGTGGTTTCATGTAGATCAGGGTTGTCAAACTCTTATTTCATCGAGGGCTACATAAGGGTTGTGGTTGACTTTGGGGGAATGGTGTGTGTGTGTAGCCAGGTTGACATCATGTCTGTGTTCTGATTCAGGTTTCCCAAAATCACGGAGCAGGTTCCTTATCCTGACAAAACCCCTTTTTATTAAGTTAATTCCTCATTCACATCCAGCAAAGTCCCGGCAAACTGTCTTTCAAGGGTGAATTTGCAACCACAGACCTTATCAGGGTTGGAGAGCTGCCAGGCCTTCCAAATGTAACAACTGGAGTCTCAGTCACAAAGAAATCTTCACACTAATTAAGCAAACTAATTACCTCCTGTAAACTCCACTCCTTTCAGTCCTTTTTATTCCCTATGGAAGGGGCCATTCACTGTCCACCTGTGCCTTTACTCCTGAGTCGGCCCTTGTTCCTTAACTTCTGGCAGCTCTTTGCATGCACACATCAGGAAAAGGCTCCAGCTGTTCTGCCCCACTGATCTCCGATTCCGAAGGCAGCTGATAACTGTCAGACGGCCTTGGCCCCATCTCTGCCTCAGAGGCAGAGCACTCTCCAAACTCCAGGACTGGCCCATGTTCCTCCCGAACTTCCCCACTGTCCGAGTCTGCCACCAGCTCCGCTGGCAGGCCACAGCAGTCGAGTGGGCACCTATGTTGGTCTGGAAGGATCCATTATCTCCAATGGAAGTGAGAGCAGGGTGAGCACCAAACCCTTGTACACTAGGAGCCTCACCATCCCGCTCAGGCCATGCGGAGGACCCTTGAATTGTGGCATGGTCTGCCAGGAACCCTGGACAGCAGAGGGTAAGTGCTCAGTGGGCCCTAGAACTGCCAGGGCACTGGGACTCCACAGCACAGCCCTGCTTCCTAAGGGGGTGCCTGGCTACGCTTACCTCAAGGTTAATGCTGCTGTGCTCGCTCTCCTTGGCCAGGTTGCTCATGGTGTGTGTGGAAGGGTGGTATGTGTCAGAGGAAGGGCCACTCCTCATGAAGAGACCCAGCTTTGTAACCAAAGCATTCTCAGCGATAGGATGGGAGACCACCAGGTGAGGTCAGGAGGGTACAAGATGGCAAAAGGGCAGCGGGTGGCCAAGTGCTGAGGCAGGACTTCCCGTAGACCCTCACTCCCTCATAATCTCCCTCCTTCCTTTTCCCCTTCTTTTTCCTTCCCTCTTCATTCATTCATTCTTCTTCCCCTTTTCCCTTTCTTGGATGCTCAATGCAAAAGGAGAAATGATTCTTGATGCCTCCTTGCCTTGTGATCAAATGCCACTTTTGCTTTGTGGCCATTTATAGGACTGAGAACAAACCAGGCCGAGTTTATTCCATGCTTGCATTTAGTGGGTGTGTCCAGAGACAACAGTACAGCAAAACTGTCAAAAAGGTGGCTGTGATAGTTGATCAGAGCTCCGGTATTTTATGAGCAACAGCTTTAGCATTTAGGTACAGAAGTTAGTTGCTTCTTTATTGATAATCCTTAAAAGGGCTCTCCTATAGGGACCCTGCCATAGTCTAATTCAGACTGGAAATATAGCAAAGGAAAACATTTCTCCCCAGTCGTTTTTCTCACTGGAAATGGCTGTCTGCAACACACAAGGAGGGGATACTTTCCTAAGAGCTCACAAATCAAGAATACCAATCTATACACATTTGCTAATCTAACACACTTTTAGTGCACAAGGTATCAGGGTGGGAAAGGCCATGGGGGGAGGGGCTAGTGATGGAAGAGGCCTCAAGTTCTCCCCAACCCACTCAGATACCTCATGCTTCTCCCTCCCTTCCTGTCACGCTGGACTTACCTGGCAAAGGTTTGTCTCTTCTCTGCCGCTGTTTCTTTGCCTTTGAAGGAGAGAAGAGTTGGCTTGGAAATGCTTTTGGATACTCTTGGATGCCATGTCATGTGGGTCCAAGCAAGGACCCAGAAACATTCATGAAAAGTTTGCAGTGCCTGTTTCCTGCTCCTCTCCCACAACTCCTTTCTGCCACCACTGTGACAGGGATGCTCCCTGCCTGACAAAATCTGCTGTGGATGGAGCTACTTCAACAAACCACCCTGTGGCTGCCGTGAATGTTGCCATGGAATCGGAATTGGCTGGGCACAGGAACCAACAATGTCCATGGCCCGGATGCACTGCTTGCTCA
>JANHFJ010004593.1:60567-77663 GCA_032468195.1 Cerberus rynchops | reverse complement strand
GGCTCTTACTGAAATAAATTTCCAAATATTTTGCTTTCATGGCTCTCTGAGTCAAAAAGGTTCCCGACCCCTGCCCTGAAGTATCTCACACCTAGAGAACCCTTTGGCCAACAGCATTAATTGGCACATTGTATCAAAATTACTGCTTTGCGCTTTAGCTGAGCCATAAGTTGGATTCATTTCAATATATTTACTTGATTAAACAATCTTAGGATTATTTTGAAATTCACTGAAGTATCTTTAAATTAAATATTCAGGCATATTAAACATCTGAGCATGCCTCCTTTCTGGGTGACTTTTGTTGATTTTCTTAATCCTCCTATTGAAATCAGCAGGAAGTGCTGTGGTTGGAATGTGCTTAAAATGGCTCAAGCATAGTAATAATATTTGCACCTCCCTCATAGACGTTTGATGAAGTAGAGCAAAAACATTTTCTAGCCTTCAAAAATATTTTCAAGAGAACGGCTTTGCAAGAGTTTTTTTTTTTCCATCTGCTATGCAGGAACTCGAAAACTTACCTTTTAATAATGGCATTTTATGTGACAAAATTATCACTCGGGAAGTGCCTTTGGTTTGAAGTTGACAGGATTAAATTGGAGGAGAATTGTGTGTCACTCTTAAAGTAACTCCTGATGTTAAGAGCGACGACCCGTAGACAGGTGGAGGTACAAGTGACTTGTGCTCCTGCTGTGACTCTCAAAAGGGAATTTGCACACATGCAGAGAAGAGCAAGGCCCAGATTCAAAGGCCGGCTGCTTTTGACAGCATCAGAAGAGCTGTTCACTTGCACTCTGCTTGATTAGCCCCACTGTAGCTTCTTATGATTAATATGTGTCATTTGACTTTACGTATTTATTTAAGGGTGGCTATTTTCTTTTTAGCTTCTGCAGTTAATAGCCAAATCACAGTTGACATCCTTGAGTGGTGCAGCTCAAAAGAACTACTTCAACATTTTGGATAAAATTGTTCAAAAAGGTAAAGCTGCGTCACATTCTCAGAATTTCAGGTTTGTTCCCTCGCTCCAAAAGATTGCCTACTTGGGGGGGGGGGGGAGTGTCTGTGATAATTCACTGTGGGGCCAACGCGCCACAACCAACTCACCTTGGGACAACCCACTGCGGGGCAAGAGTTACCTTAATATCAAAGAAATGATGGAATAGAATAATTTAAAAAAGGTATGCAAAAGGAGGGACAGAACGAAATGTGAATGGCAAAAATTTTAAACAAATTTATTTTATATATTTAAATAGAATTATTAAATTGTCCTGCAGCAAGTTGGCCATGACGAGTTGTGTTGGCTGCGGTTAGTAGGCCACAATGAATTGGCTGTGACAAGGTGTTCCCTACTGGTAGGTTATGTTATTTGTAGAGTTGATTTTGATTGATACCAGCTAAAGATACCAGCTAACATAGATCAAATTATCTATGAAGCATGTTACAGTGCAGGTTCTGTTTTAGCTAAGAGAATGAAAAGTCTGTGCACTATATTTAAAAGCGGGTTTACTCATCCACCTGTATATCTCAATTCCCATTCCAAGTTTTGGAAGACCAGTATAACCCACGCCTGATTAAAGATCTTCTTCAGGACCTGAGTTCCACCCTCTGCATGTTAATCAGGAATGTAGGGAAATCGGTGCTGGTAGGAAACATAAATATTTGGATTTGCCGATTGGAAACTATCCTTCTGTGGCAACAGCAGCTCAGTAATCTTCAGATGACCAAGGTACATCCAGCTTTTATATCCTTGTTACAAATCTGGAAGGATAATTTGGAGATGCTGGAAGACAAAGGGGGGCATCTTTTCTGTGAGAATCTCATTAAGGATTATCTTCCCCCTCATTTTGTTCTTTAGGACAAAAAAGCATGAAATAAAAAAACCACATTAATCTAAAATAGATGATCTGTGAAGAAACAGAAATGGCAATATAGCTAAAATATGAAGAAATGGGCAATGTTTTGTTTTCAGCGCTGGCTTTTTTGAAATAAATGCTATTCTTTCTAATAACTTAATATTTGGAGCACCTGGAAATGTAGTATACTGTACAGCACGGGTGTCAAACTTGACCACATCATCTGATGTATCGTGACATATCACAATTTTTTTTCTTTGGAGAGCAGTATATAAGTTAGCCTATTTCTAATTTTTGGAATATTATTGGGACATTTAGTTTTGACTTTAGAATATTATGCTTATTTATTAAGCCTTGCTTGTGATAGAAATGTTCGATTGTCTAAATCCTGTTTATGTTTGGTGTTTAACAGACAACTAAGTAATGATTTTGATTTTCAGCACATCAACAATGGACTTACCCTTAGTGATCTTCCTTTACATATGCTAAACAACATCTTACATAGATTTTCAGATGGATGGGATATCATTACTTTAGGACAAGTGACTCCAACATTATATATGCTCAGTGAAGATAGGCAGTTATGGAAAAAGTTGTGTCAATACCACTTTGCTGAAAAACAAGTAAGAACAAGTTTTGTTGTGTGTGTATTTTTGTTTAGAGGGTTCTGAAACTTTGCTTCTATGTAAAAATTGGAGAAAGAAAAAGGAAACCAACTTGCTATGGTAATGGTAAAAAATGTACACATGCTGGCTGGAGAATGCTGGGGGTTGAAGTTCACACATCTTAATCTTAAAAATTACCAGGTTTGAAAAACACTGGTCTAGACTCACGTTTTGCTTAGCTTTAATAAGAGTATAATAATTGAAAACATTTGCCTAGCATTGCTTGCCATGCCATAACCCAGTAAGTGGCAAACCTTTTACTTACTGAGTACCGAAAGTGCCATCCTCACTTGTGTGCAGCTCCTCCATGTGTGCTGCATGTGCAGCTGCCCCATCTGCGCATGCATGCAGCTTTTGCATGTGCAATGCACATATGCTGTGCATAGGCACTCACACACACATGAGCAATTGCATGCATGTGCAGGAGAGCTCCGAAGACCAGCTGGATTTCCTGCTGCAGTTGCACGCATGCACAGCAGAGGCCCAAGACCAGCTAGGTCTCTGCAATTGTGCATGCATGTGCATGCTCAGCTGGAGGCAAGTTGGCCAACAGCTTGTGTGCCCAGCAAGCGTACCACCTATAGCACCTGTGCCATAGGTTTGCCATCATGGCCATAACCTAACAATTAATTATTTGATGGACAGAGACCAAAAAAACCCTTAGTGAGTCAGTAATCCCCTAATTTATTTCACAAATTATTTTCTAAATCATTTCTTTTGATGTGTGCAGTTCTGTTCCATTATTGTTATCTGACTTGACTGCTGGATGAAACATGATTGCCTTCAAATGTCATTTTTTATTTTCAGTTTTGTAGACATCTTATTTTGTCAGAAAAAGGTCATATTGACTGGAAGCTGATGTATTTTGCACTTCAGAAATGTTATCCCATAAAGGAACAATATGGAGACACCTTGCA
The DNA here is from genome assembly GCA_032468195.1 of Cerberus rynchops. Classification (NCBI taxonomy): domain Eukaryota; kingdom Metazoa; phylum Chordata; class Lepidosauria; order Squamata; family Homalopsidae; genus Cerberus; species Cerberus rynchops. The sequence continues at coordinate 74,231 of JANHFJ010004593.1, read as the reverse complement.
ATTTTGTCGTCACTGCAGTATTTTATTCTGGAAGGTAAGAAATATGTACCGGTAATACTTTGGAGTAAAGGAAAATTATTAGCGGTGTGTTATGATCTACTTCACAGACTCCAGAGCATTGTTCCAGTATATAAATAGCCTTCCAAATAAGATGTGTGATTCAAGAGTTCAGCTTTGTGCTGTGAGAAATAATGATATGCCTGAAATCACTTTATGAATATACTGTATGTATTTCATTAAGAATATACCAAAGTCAGAGTTGCAAGCCGCTTTGATGCTGCTAGGTAGACCAGCGAACAGAATTTTACTTTTCTTTTTTTCCTTTCAAACACCTCCTTACTCTCAGACAGTAGTGGGTATGCAAAAGCTGGCTTTGCAAACAGGTCCATTAAATAAATGTGACCCTTAGCAAATAATTTGTGTTTGGAAGCCGAGGTATCCAGAACAAGTGGGATGAGTTTTATCCCTGTGGCCTTATGTAGTTTGAAACATTTACTGGCCATTTGAAGCTTATAAGGAAAATGTAGGAATTCCTGTGCCATTGTTGGGATAATCCCTATGCACCTCTGCAGCTACAGAGCTTGAGGAAGAGTGAGTATCTTTCCCACTTCCTGACATGGGTGAGGAGGTCTATTAAAGCTTGTTCATAAAAATATATTGTAATTTGAATTCCCATCTAGCACCCTGCTTCCTCCTGGACACCCTACTAAAAGGGATGCGTGAATAGTAGCTTTCCCAACTGCCGTTCCCCAGTGGCTGCCCGATTCTGGAGGGAGAATATAGATGCTCAGGTCTTTCATTGGTTTACACTCCTTGTGCTATCCAGCATAAATCAGATGGGTGATTTTGGGCCAGTCACTCTCGTTCTCAGTCCAACCTACCTCGCAGAGTTGTTGTAGGAAATATAGGAGGAGGAAGGAGGATTAGGTGTGTTGGCTGCCTTGCAGAGTTGTTTATAAATGTAATAAAGGTGGGGAATCAGTAGACCCTAAGGATGTTATTCAGTCTGGTTTATAATAAGGGTGCACTAGTGCTCCTGGCCGTTCCAGTGACTGTCTTTCCATGTGCATCCAGCAGCCTTGAGTAGCAGAAGTGGGGCAAGGAAAGTCTTGTACAGAAAAGGTTACAAGGATGAAATGCTGAAAATGGGGATAAAGAATTGATAATAATAGCTCTGGTCAATAGGAATGACTAATTGTCATCTTCAAAGCTTTCTCTCTCTATTGTTTTATGGCTAACATTTTACTTTATTGATAAGAACGGATCCATTGGTTTCAGCTCATTTGCTTCAAAGAAATATGTTCCTAATTTGCCATTTTAATTTTTTTTCTCCCTCTAAGAGAGGGGAAGTTTTCAGTCTTTGTTTGATAGGGGTGCCCTCAGCACACTTTTATAACCATGAATGGAGTATTGGTTCTGTCCAATAAAATCTGACTCTCTTTTGTTTCACTGCCCTCCTTCCTGTGTCTTCCTCCATGACCTCAAAAGGACTACCAACTTGCTTTGTTATTCAAGGTACTTTTCATTGTACTTTCAGCTTGGCTTTCTTCTGTCTCCCTGCTGTTGCAAGTGAAGTGAAAAGACGTGTCCTTTATAAGTGGAATGTTAAAACCCTGAACATGCTGTTCTCATAACTTGTTGGCATTGTAGAATTGTTCCCCTTAACTTGAGAATCCAGAGATGTGTGGAGTTTTCCATTTAGAGGGGAAAGGTTGCTTTAAATTGCAAGGTTTTGACCGTTTCTGCATGGAAGAAATGGTATGTTTGGTTAACATCTGCTTTATTTGCTTTCCTCTTAAAGAGACGGTTCAGATTACTTATGGGAGTTTTAGCTAATGCCTTAGAGCAGAGGTGTCAAACTCGATTTCATTGAGGGACGCCTCAAGGGTGTGTTTGACCTCAGAGGGCCATGTGTTTGTGTGTGGCCAGGGGTGGGAGTGGCCAGGGTGGGCATTTGACACAGGCTCAAGATGCATTTTTCCCCCTTATTTCTTTCCACAGTTCTTTACTATAATCATTTTTCCTATCTCTTCTACCAGATATTACTGGCAAAGATTTATTACTTATTCTTCATACGCCACTAAACTTTTTATTTCTAAATTTGTGCCCCATTGTTTAATATTAAATTGTTTTTCCAGGCAGAAAAGCTATTTATACTATTGTATTTTTATTATTCAACTAATAATAAAAATACAATAGCATAAATAACATGATAATACATAAAATACATGATACCTAACAGCAGAGATAAATTTCCAGGATAGTAAATAGAAACGGCTGTCAATTATATATCATTGATTGTAGATTAAATGGACCTACAGTATATAAAACCTGGCATTAAACTTTAGTATTAACATAGGATATTGCTTGTTTTCTATCCAGATGAGGCTCTTAATTGAGGCCACATAATTGTAATCCAGTCTAATCCAGTCCTCCTGCACACTCTGCCAACCATGCAAAAGCCTCGCATGGCGCATTTTTGGCTGGCAGAGTGCTACTGGAGGCTGGGGACACCAAAACTGGGCCGCATAGAGGCCCTGGGAGGCCCCCACATAGCCCATTGTTTGCCTCCCTGCCTCCAGAAGCACTCTACCAGCCAAAAACAGGCCGTGCAGAGGCCCCATGAGGCTCCTGTGTAGCCTGTTTTTGGCTGGCAGACTACTGCTTGAGGCCATGGAGGCTGAAAATGGGTCATGCGGGGGCTGCACGCACCCTCCCCTGCAGCCCATTTTGTCCAACTGAGGCACCATGGGCTGTTTCTTTGATATTTCTGGCCTGGCACCGTGGACCAGATTTAAGCAGCCCACGGACTGGATCTGGCCCGTAGGTCTTGAGTTTGACACCCCTAGATTAGAGCAATAAAACTTTATCATTACAATTATCCAAGGCCAAAACGTATATATAAGATGGTCAAAATTCATCACTGTTATTGCTGTATATGAATTGAACTAGGAAAAAATCTAATAAATTCACTGTAACTGTAGTTGTTGTAATAACAACAAGGAAATCAGTATCATGGGGGGGGGGAATAAGTATATTTGAAAGAGATTAGATCAAAATAGGAAGTATCACATATTATTCCAATTTTTTTTAAATATATTTAACTTAAAATGCAGTAAAAAGTAGTTTTGGTTTCCCAGCTTCCAGCTAGTCATTGATTTACAATCCCTAATAATTTTGCATTCTACAGTGAACAGTTCTCCTCCCTCCTAGAATGACAATCTGTTATAGAAGTAATGGTAACAAACATGTTTTGTTTACTTGCAAGCATTTTCCATATATAATGCAGTGTATGCAGTTTTGTATGATGGCCAGGACAGTGAGGAAACTGAGAATTTAATTATAAAATTCTGCTAATGATTAGAAAATATTCAACTATATTTTTAATGAAAGTTATTCTATTTTTAGATTTTCACTTCAAGTGTCTGCAACTGCAGAGAATTGCCTTCTTACAGTGTATCCCTACTTGGCTTGTCATCTTACTAACCAACAAATTGTCTTAGAAAGTGGTGAGTAGTTTCTGATTTGTTTTTATATTATTCTGATTAGTATTGCTTTAAATATTTGACAAATTTAATGTGTTATATCAAGACACTATTTCTTTTATTGTTTTCAGTCACCAAAAGTCCTTAGATTTTACACAAAGTACATCTGATGCTTGGATGGGTGAGACAGTACCAAAAGTTATAAAAGTAGATTTGAAGAGTAATAAATGATTGAGAATGCTAAAATAAGGCAGGTAGACATGAAACAGTGGGATGAAATAAGAAATAAATAAGATTGCTATACACAAAGTTTAGAATGGATGTTAAAGTTTTCTATTTCCAAAAACAATTATTAATCTACGTTTTTTACAATGCTAAAACGTAATGCAGAAATATAAAATAAGGATTAATAATTTGTTTAAATGAAATGAATTTGATGTATCGTTACAATTTTAAGTATTTCACAGTTAGTTTAAACATTAGTGTTTAAAGAATTTTCACTAATTGAAATTGTTCTTTTTTCTTATTAATTACTAAGAACATTTATATTCTTACTTTCAAAAATTCCAAATTATTTTCTTAGCAATTTACTTCCTTTAGATCCCTTACTTAATGCTTAGATCTTAAGAATTTGTCATGAATGTGATGGATTAGCATTAGCTTATGCTACTTTGAATTCAAATATGATATATTTGTGCATGATATATTTGTGAATTCATGATATATTGTGCATTGTACAGTTAAATATTTTAGAACATACTTTTAGAATGAACTGGATTCTTCATGATGGTTTTTGTATGTGTTTTCATCATACTTAGATTCTAATAAGATAATTTACAGCACTGGAGATGTTTTACAACATCCATGCTATATTCCTGGAACATGTATACAGTCTTCTTCCAGTATTTTTGATCCAGTTACTAACTCTGATTATGAAAATTCTGTTTCAGGTATGATTTACAAATGATCTCTAAAATGAAGAAATGATTGAGAAATATGGTTAAGCTTCTCAAGAGTTATTTGAAGATAATAAATTCTGTGCTCCTTTCTAATACTTACAGCTGGCTATAAATGGCACAATTGTTGAAGAAATGAAATACCTATTTGGGAGACCTGATTTATATAGCAAAGAAAAGTTCATTAATCAGATTTTGATTTGCTCAGTTTTCAAATATACACTAATACCAAATATCATATTTTTCAGACTGTAAGACACACTTTTTGCCCCCCAAAATGTGGATGGAAATGTCTGTGCATCTTATAAAGTGAATATGGCCCTGTGCGTTGGCCTCCCAAACCCTCTGAGTCCCATTTTTGCTCTCCCCGGCATCTAGAAGCACTCTGCAGGCCAAAAACAGGCCTGACTTTGGCTTGCAGAGTGCTCTTGGATGCCAGAGAGGGCAATAACAAGACCCACGGAGGCCTCCAGAGGCCAAAAATGGGGCTGTTTTTGGCCTGCAGAGTGCTTCTGGATGCCGGGGAGGCTGAAAATGGGATGCCCGGAGAGGTTGGGAGGCCAAAACTGGGCCCATTTTTGACCTGCAGAGTGCTTCTAGATGCCAGGGAGGGCAAAAATGGTACCAGCGGAGGCCTCCAGAGGCCAAAAATGAACCTGTTTTTGCCTTCAGAGTGCTTCTAGGGTCCAGGGAGGCCAAAAAAGGCCTGCAAAGTGCTTCTGGGGGCAGGGGAGGCTGAAAACAGGATTCACAGAAGCAAAAAACTATTTTTTTCTTGTTTTCCTCCTCTAAACCTATGTGTGTCTTATGGTTCGGTGTGTCTTATAGTGTGAAAAATATGGTAGTTCTCTCTTTGGATAGACTTTTCAATAAGTAGTTTTGGTTGTGATATACCAAAATAGCATAATATAATTCTGTACAATGGATGTTAAAAATTATATTGAAAGTAGCACTTATCATTTTATGTCTTACTAATATTAATATCTTGAAGAACAATGAAAATTTGTTTCTTTGGAAGATTTCTGCCAAAGAAAGCTTATGTGAAGTAAAGTACTACCATTGGGTGCCCAGGCCCAGCCAGGATTGCGTGCCTCCCTTCCACCTCTGCTGGGCTATGACACCAATGGATATCCGGCTTTCCATGCTTGCAGTGGCCATCTTTTGCCTGTTGGGTGCTGAGGTTGGTTAGGTGCACAAGGGAAACACTCCATATGCGTGCCAAGGGCAAGATCCACGAGTGGGCCAAAGAGATGACCAGCAGTTACCTCTCCAACTGCAAGCCAAAACAGATGCAGTAGGCGGGCTGATGATGTCTGGCAGCAACCATCCCACACCCTCCTCAGCTTGTCTTGGCCTGCAGCAGCAGCAGTAGATAGAGGCACAGGGGAGAGGCACGCTGTCCAGCCTGCTGGATGCACTTGGCTGCTCCCTGCCCTATCCCAGTCACATGGGATGGAGCAGGTGTGTCTGTTGGTATGCATCACATGCCTGCTCCCCAACTCTGCTGCTGCCGGTGTCACCGCTGCCACGCCTGCTTCTTGGAGGAAAAGCTGCAGAGCCCCTGCTGCTGGACACCTCCCCTCCTGTACACACACCTGAAAATGTGCTAAGTGTGGCCATCCTGGAAACGGTAAGGGGCTGGCCCATGTTGCTTCAGCCCAGCCCAGCCCATCCTGGCAGGCGTGCATGTGTGCAGAGGCAGCGGGTGCACATGTGCACAGGCCGGGCTCACATCATTCCATGTCTGTGCATATGCCTGGCTCCTGTGCGCACCAGCGCCTGCCAGGTTGGTGTGGGTCAGACCTGTGCCTGTGTATGCCTGCTGCCTCCTGTGCACACGTGCTCCTGCCAGGATGGGATGGGCCAGGCCGAAGCAACACAGGCTGGCCCATACTCTTTCTAGGATGGCCACATGGGTCAGATCCAACCACATTGTGGGCCCGATCTGGCCCACGGGCCTTGAGTTTGATACCCATGCTCTAGGGAAAGGATGTCAAATTTGATTTCATTGGAGGCTGGATTAGCATTGTAGTTGTCTTCTGGGGGTCGGGGGAGGAGAGGTCTGATTGGAACAGGTGACTGGGCATGACCTGGGGGTATGGCTAGCCAGCTTGACCTCACTTGCATAGGTAAGTGCCTGTGGAGACCGACCGAGGGTGGAAGGCTCATCCTGCAGGATGAAGTGAGTTGAGGTAGGAGTAGGAAACCAACGGCCACCCACACTTGCTGCCCTTTGTATGTGTGTGGGATGGTTTCTGGCTATAGCCACAGCCTGCTGGCCCCTAGTTGGCACACACTGCAGCTGCAGAGCACGCTGCCACCATCAAGCTATCTGTCCAAGTGAACCGCTGAACCCATAGGCTTTGAGTTTGACACCCCTGCTATAGGGGATAACACCACCCCATATACTCTGCTGGACATTTTTATAAGGGTTAGTGTATTCTTAGTGTATGCTAATTAGAGTGGGGTATAAATTACAACACATAAATAAATGAGTAAATTATGCCAATAAATACTTATTTCTGAGGGCTCACAGGGAAGGAAGAAAAAAGAAGAGGAAAGAAAAGAAAAATGTTTAAATATAATAAAGAAAAAGACATATATGAAGATTTCAACCTTAATCACAACAAGCATAGATAAATTGATTCTCTACCTCTTCTAATTTTATAAACAATTATATCTTTATCCCATATTTATTTATTTATTAAATTTATATTCCATCCATCTCACTATCTCAAGTAACTGTGGGCAGTAGTATCAAAATCATAAATATAAAAACATTAAAAGCATTAAAATTAAGATTTAACAATTAATTTATCTTCCTTAACTATAAACACAACCATAAAGCATCATCTTTTCAAACCTGGTATCAGCTGAATTCCGTAAAGGATTGCCAAAAGTAACAGCATGTCTTCTTTTAACTTTGAACAACTATATCTACTTCCTATTCCTTTTTTATTTTATCTAAAGTTTTAATTTTTAGATCATTCAATATTGTCATAGGATTTTATTTTTCTTCTTTGTACAGGGTTCTTCAAGACTTTAACAAGCCTGTTCTGTAAATCTTATAAAAATTGTCCCGGTTACTCTCTTGGTTTATCATTTGTATTTTCCCTTTTGAATTTTAAAGCAGCAATAAAATCCTTTTCTAGATCTTATAAAACATTATTTTCCAAGTAATTTGCCTGTCACTTTTAAATATATATTTTGATATCATCTCTATCTTGTCAGCTAATTCTTTTTTGATCATTTCAATACATCTTTTGGATAACAGTCTATCTATAGAAGGAAACATCATTACCAATATTGTTGATATTGTGGCTCCTAATTTCTGACTTCATTCTTCAAAAGTCTCCTTCAGTATTTTCATTGTTACTACACTTGTATTGTAATTCTGTTTCATAGAAACTGTGGTTGATTGATTAGATATACCATCAATTTTATTAATCAATAATGACATATTCATAATCAGTCTAACCTATCCAATATGAAGCTATGAATTTTATTTTATTGGATAACTACTTATATTTCAAAAGTAAGAAATAGATACAGTACTTTATTGATTATTGGAGCATAATCCATATACAGTATATTTGGACATACCTGAAGTATTTGATCTTGTTTTGAAGAAAAACTGAATGTTAAATAACTAAATAATATGTAATGGTTTGTTAGAAAGTGGTACAATGATAACTAAATTACTATATTTTTATGCAGAACTGGAAAAAATCCTTGAAAATGAAAACATAAAAAAGTGGGAGGCTATCACCCAAAATAAATGGGTCAGGAGGAATACATCTGATGAATTAGTTTTTCCTGCAGACGACACAGCAAAATATACTTTCTTCCAGAAAATTGTAATGGCAGCTCAGAATTGGTTTACTCTTTTTGGTTGGTCTAAAGGACCAAATCCAATTTCAATACCTTATTCTCTAAGACGGTAAGAGCAGATTGTTATCACAGATAACTTTTTTTTTTAAATGAATGCTTTATTAAACTTAGGAAATATTTCAGTATGAGTTGGAGAAGAGCAGCAATTTATATTTATAGTTGTAAACTAGACAACCCTTGACTTATTAGGTCATTGTTTTACTGGTATTTCCTTACCAGATTTCTTAATAATATTACTTTCAGTGGAGAAGTTCTTAAAAATTCAGGAAGCTGTTCAGATATCTATCTATCTTGCATAGCAGTCAAACATCAGGAACTGATTATGGGAATGTTTTACTCCATTTTGTATTATGTCATAAAACCTTATATAAAATTTGCCATATTTCGATTCCAAGGGAGTCATAGACTGTATTTTGGATTGTGAATGCATTTTATAATCCTATTTGAGATATATCAGTTCAAAAACTGTTGACTTATGATGTACCATATCACCCAGTTAAAAGTTACACAGAAAAAAAAGTTATATGCAGATAAATATGAGAGTTTCAATAGTATGTAAATTTTTAAACATTAAAATATCCATTTCATTAATAGTTAAAAAGAGGCATATTTTATGAGTTGACCAGACTATGCACAGTGTTCTATTCATAATATATCTTTTTAAATAAAATAATATAAATGTCCAACCTATTTGGTTATATTAATTACTAGTCAGTAAACCATATTTTTATTTCTATTTTAATAACTGTTGCACTTCTCTGAAATAACTCCATTTCTTCCTCATTTGCTAAAGCTTCTGTTAAAATTACATATTTTTATAATATATATTTTGGTTTGAACAATAGCACAATATTTTCCAGTATCACCTACAACTGAACTGAACTGAACTCTGATAAATGTGTCAGGGACTCTATGAAGAATGCAATGGAAATTATTATTATTTTTCTGTTAATAATTGTTCTAAGAAAGTATGATTAAAAACAATGATATCAAATATGTTTCATGTTATTATATATAGGTACATAATTTAAGTTTACTTCCATTCTTTTTTTTATATTTGAAGCAGCTGCTATGAAGGAATGGTAACTGTTGATAAATCTTATTTATATAGAAAAGCTACTTCCAAACAACCACATAAAATTATTTATTTTAAGAATCCCTATCAATATTGTAGTTATTAGCTTCTTACTTCATGTTTTTAAAATAATTGGCTGAATATCTTTAGTTTAAGATCAGGGAAAAATAGGGCCTGTATGACATAAAATAATATTTATACATAAACTGACCTGACCATGATACAGTACTTCTCATCTGCGAACACAGCTCTAGATGATTTTACATTACTTATTCATGCTATCCAATCGAATAATATGAATTTTATTAATCTAATATATCAGTTTAAGATATCAAGATTATTAATTGGTGGGAATAGCAAGGATTTATTTTAAAAAGTCTGCTTTGTTGAATGATAGCATTAGTTACTTTGCAAAAGTCTATATTACCAAACAACATGTTAACAATTATATACAGCATATATTTTTAAATCTTACATGTGAATTTTCCATAGTGAAAAATAAAGCAGAAAAGGTATGCTTTCATCAATAGTTTATTGATTTTTTAGCCTTTCTATCACTGTTTTTATAACAGATTCCATATAGTAGAATATAGTTGATGTGCACCAGGTTCCTCCTCATAAAATGTGTCCTGTCTTAGGACCCCAGAAGTGTGCCTTCCCTATAGCCAGTGATGGGATTCAGTTGATTTGCACTGGTTCAGGTGAACAGGTAGCTAATTTTCTGAGCAGTTCAGCGAACCGGTTGTTGGAAGAAATCTCCTTCCAACAGTCTTTTGTTTTTTCAACCTCACGGGGTTAATCCTGTCAGGAAGGCAGGAAGGAGGCATGCCTCTATGTGTTGTTTATAGCCTAATCCTGCTTATTTTTATTGCCCTGATTAAGTGTTTTCAGAAACTGCCTCTGAGTTAAGCCTTGTTACATTGTAACAGCCTTAATGGTTCTTGGCAGTATGCCCAGACTTTCTGTCTGTAGTCTGAGCTTCTCTGGAGTATTTTTTCCCCCTTTGTGGTACTTTTATTCCTGGGGCTTGACTTTCTTAAAGGTTGTTAAAGGGTTGTTTTAAGCTTTTTACACTACTTTAGTGATTACTGGCACTGTTCTTTTGGGGTGTATTTCCAACAGAGTTGGAACAGCTATTTATATAAAGGGTTGGCATAGCCATAGAAAAAATGGCTGAGAGGTAGGATGCAACCTTGGCATTCTGTCTGATTTTTTTACTGCCTTTCTGGAGCATGTGATCTTTCCTTAAATCTGGATGATTTCTTTAAGATATCTTGTGAGGTGAGTGAGACTAGTATATTTAAATGGTGCCAACAATTGCTTCTCCTGGGTGGGAAATGGTGCTTTTTCAGTTCACTGAGCACAGGAGTCTCTTGTCTATGGGGATTCTTCAGTGATCCAGGTCATGGTTATCCTAAAGGTGTTTTTTTCAAGATTGGACTTGAAAAAAGGTTGGTTTCTCTTAGTTTCCAGAAAATCCAGTTGCCTCTTGAAAAAGCACCTTTGGGACAGGAATCTCTTACATTGGTTCAGAGTGGCCAAGGCACATGATTGCTCATTGATAATAAGTGGTTCCTCATTCTAATTTGTTTTAGTTTTTTTCTCATGATAATATGGTACAGTAACATGGCCCCAATTGTAGAATGCTAACACCAACCCCTCTCCTAGAAGAATGAAATATTTTGAGAAATATTAAAAAGGAAGAATATATTTCCTTAGGTGAGAAATGGAAAAGCTTGTTTTCTTAGAGGGAAAATGTAGCCCCCATCTTCCTTTATAGCCCACAGCAGATGTCAGCACTCAAGAGATAAAGAGATAGGTCTATTCATAGACAAAAATTCCCTGCAGCAAGATCTGAATAAAGGCAGAATGGGATTAGCTCTCACTCAAGATCCAAAATGGAGGAAAGACATTAAGACACAATAGGAAGTGCCCAGCACCCTTTCAGGACACAAACAAGCCTCTTCATTACATCATCTCAGAGAGATGTGGTTCTGCTTTATCATTAAACCATCTTTCCAATCAGCCTCCATGTTTCCAGTATCTTTCTCCCAGTTTGGAACTAAACCAGATGGATATTTCTTCCAACACAGGCTTGAAGTTTATTTAGATATCTGTGGCATGTCATAATTTTATTGTGATCCTGACAAGCTTGGCAAGGCAGAAATTTGAACCTGGGTCCCCTATATACTTTGTTAATTTGTCTCTTTAGCTTGGCATTTTGTAGCTCAACTGTGCCCACCCACTTTCTGGAGAGCTTAAATGATCTCTCTGCTAAAGGGTTTCACTTTATGAGCAAGAGTTGGCTGATGATAGTAATAGCTGCATTTTAACTGTTTTAATTCTTCAAGGTGCTCTGGTACCCTGCCTGATTTGTAACTCTGGTTACAGGTATTACTGATGAGAAGGAAAGCATTCAGACAGAATGGTTTAGATTTCCATGATGGCTGTGACTGTTATTGATCTTCAGTGTGTATTCCCCCATTTCTAATCTAATGATTGGTATTTAGGGCAGTTTTTTGAACGCAAAGGAGCCTTTTGTATTGTTGTACAGGTAATCCTTGACTTACAACAGTTCATTTAGTGACCATTCAAAGTTACAATGACACTGAAAAAAGTGAGTTATGACTGTTTTTCACACTTATGACCATTGCAGCATCCCCACAGTCACAAGAGGTGGGTGAGGTGAATGATGTCAAGTTGGCCACACCCATCCAGTCACATGACTACCTAGCCACATCTACCCAGCCAGTCATTAGGGCAGAGAACTGGTTGTTAAATTATTTGAATCCCATCACTGCCTATAACAGTACCCACCCTTTGGAATGAGGTTATCCCTAAAATCTGCACACCTTCCCATTGTTGTTTAAAAGGACTTCTTTGAAGATCTGAGTCTTTGCCCAGGTCTCTTGGGGTGGTGGGGTGAAGCCCCCTTGCTTCCTTCTTTTTGGGCTTGTTGTTCCTGCCATTTTTTAATTTTTTATTTATTACTACATCAGTTGTTCTTGTTTAGTTTTTATACTATCTAGACTTGTTGGTAGTCAGACAGCATACTAAATAATAAATACAGCTAGTCCTCAATTTACAAAAGTTCATTTAGTTACTATATGAAGTTACAATGGCACTTAAAAAAGTGACAACCATTTTTCATACTTACCACTGTTGCAGCATCCCCATGGTTACATGATCAAAATTCAGATACTTAGTAAATGACTCATATTCAGGAAGGTTGTAGTATCCTGTGATCATGTGATCACCTTTTGCGGTCTTCTGACAAGCAGAGTCAATTGTGAAGCCAGATTCACTTAACAACAGTATGACTAACTTAACTGCAGTGGTTCACTTAAAATCTGTGGGAAGAAAGATCAAAAAATGGGGCAAAATTCATTTAACAAATGTTTCACTTAGCAACAGAAATGTTGGGCTCAATTGTAGTCATAAGTTAAGGACTACCTATACCACAAAATAACAAACTAACCCAGTAGGAGGTTCTTTAATTTACCTTACTTTTAATAATAAAACAGATTTCTTTCTATCTTCTATCTAGTGATATTTGTAAAGTTCAGATGACTTCATCAGACGAAAAATTTAAGCTAAATCTTGGTAAGGATACCAAGACAATTTATGACATGTTGATTCATTTAAGTGGACAGTTATTGCCTGGAATTAGTTCAAGTCAAGTTTTGCCTTTTGATCCCATCCAACGAGTGGTGCAACTTCACTGGCAACATTCTACAATGATCACTTTTCTCAAGTATGTACTTTGAAAATACTAGTATGATTTGCATGTAGTTTCAGAAGTTTTCCAGATCTGTACATATTTACTGAAGTACTAATACTATGATAGACCATTCTGAAAAAAAATGATATTAATTTTAAGACTGACTTCAAAAACCACAATAAAAAGACATATATATTATAGATACACTTGCCAGAGGCCACATTCCATAAATGAACAAGGTAAGGGCAAAAATATAAAATCAATTAAAAGATGTTAATTTATTTCACAGGCAAATAGTTTTAACTGTCTAATTTGAAAAATTAATAAAGCATGTGAAAATATATATATTAACCCTCATTTCCTTCCTTCCTTCCATCAAATGCAGTAAATAAGATGGTGATAAAATGAAGGGAGAAGGTTGAGTTAAAGTGTTTTAAATTTGTTAATTTTTTGTTATTTAGCTTAAGGGTTTTTTTTGTTTGTTTGTTTTTTTTTTTTTTACGTAATCCTGGGTGTAGCTCTGGGAAGTGGGGGGG